>CABFOW010006568.1:0-20502 GCA_902141385.1 Timema californicum | reverse complement strand
ATAAACTTGAGTGTATCCTTCATCTATGGTGTATGCTTTGGTCCTTAGTACTATAGAGTCATACTTATCCCTTATCTATGTATATATTCAAAGATCACAGTTTCTTATCCATCCAGAATAGTTTAGAGATAATTGTTATATAGTTATCCGTTTTATAACTATCAGTTACAGAGATACTTTAGAATTTAGATACAGTTATTTGAAATCTCGTTAAATTACTTATCTGTGAGCATTATTGATTAAATAAAAAATTGTCCATACTAAGCCTATCCTAGCTACATTGTTAAAAAAAACAAGTGATTTTGATTATTAAAATAGGCTAGATATTTAAAAATTACTTTAATAAAAACACGTTTTATTTTTGGTTTGTTATAAAATAATCAAGTTAATTGTAATACGTGTTTGAAAATGTTTTTATTACTGTAAATTGTAACTTAAGCTGTTGTATTAATGGTTAAAAGTTATTTGATGGTCTTTCATGATTTAAATTTGCTTTAGAGAAAGGAAATGAGTTTTGCACATGTTTTGAAAAACTGGGGTAAGTTATTCTTTTGCCTTATTTTAGAAAAAGGGTTTATGACAAAAACAATTTAGAAATATTACGCTACATAATTATATTTCGTTGCACAGTAATTTTTGATGGTGTCCGAATTCTCATAAATGTTTTGATGCATCCCCTAAAGTGCACTTTATTAAAGGGCAGACACAAGGTGCCCCTTATCGCGCACTTTAGTTAAATTAGCGTGGAATAAATAAACGTAAACTCTTATTATATATAAAAAAGATATTGGCCTAAAGAAGAGATTTGCTGTGTAAGTTGTTAAATTTGTTAATTTATATTTATTAATTGACAATTTACATTCGTAAGTAGCACAGACATCTAATTTTAAAGCAAATACATTTTAGTGAAATTACATATAATAGTTAATGAATAACGGGAAAATAACCATATATATCAATGGTTATTTATATATATATATATATCATGAGAGGAGTCTCCCTTGTGTAGTCAAGTATATTTAAAGTCTTTGGTCTTTGGTCTAAAAAATGCCCATATGATAAAATAGACAAAACACTATCAAAAATTAATCTCGCTACCATGGAAACACAGCTTTCATAAGTGGCCACGAGGTAGCTCTAAATGTACTGTGCTGTCTGGGTAATTGTATGCACCCTATGCACTTAGAGACTACAATTATTATTATTAGCACCGCGTCTAACTACTCGTTTGGGTTGTACACACTTATGCTAATGTGTAATGGTAGGGTGATTGTGAAATAAAATGGAAGACCTACACTTTAAAATGGGATCTGAACCTGGCATTCCACTCATTCACAAGTTGTGATTAATACACGTCTTGTCAGAGGTGGAAGAAGGGTTTGGCAATCAGATAAATCTGTGCCAAGACCGAAGATTGAAACCTGGACCCCCAGCACAGAAGTCTGACACCTTACCCCTAGATCACCGGGTCACCTCTTAGGGGCACCGGAAATGTGTTTTATTAAAGTGCATAAGTGTGTAGTGCACAGACTAGTCAGACACAACCCTTATTAATAGTAGGCTACATACTTAAGACTGCAAATCGAATAATACGTTAACAGAATTTTTATAAAGGTTGATAAAATTTTGGGTTAAGAATTAGTGATACTCTCTTGTCAGAGATGCACTCCTAATATTGTCTCGCTTCAATACCACACACAAGTGTGGCCACATATTTGACCTGCTTGTCGATATTTATTGTAAGTTGTTAGCTAACTTATAGGCCTACTTTTTTAACATATAATCTAAAACACTTTTACATCCACTATGTAGGCCCAACAATTTAATATTATTACTAGGCCTCCACTTAAAACATAGTAATGATCCAAGTGGGGATTCACCAGTAGTTAAATATTAAAATACAGTATTGTAATAATATCTTAAGGCCAAATATTGTATAAATATATTAGCTAATTTTAAACCTAACCTTCATTACATTAATTAGCCTACTCAGGTGACTTGTTCTAACCTTGCTACAATTAATTCCCTAGTAAATTAGAATTATCTTATTCACAAAATAAACGATTTGACTTTCACAGCTTGTAAGATGATGTCATATCCGAAGGTATCCTGGATCTAACCATGTGTACATCTAGTATAAAATTACATGTTTGTTATGTTTGAACTTAGATTTTGGTAAGTTGTCTAAATGTTGTACAAATAAAATTATCTCACAAAGGCCTACGTAAAGATAATTACCTAAGTTATAATATCATTCGATTTGCTGTTTCCTTCTGAGTATAATGATTGTGTTAACAATTTTTGATGATTTGCTACCATAAATAAAATAGAATGAATTATATGATTAGGTACTTATGCATTATTACTAAAAAAACTCACTCTAATCACAGAAGAACATCAATATTTATGTCACAAATATTTAAAAGAATGTCACAACATGGCACCAAAAGTAATATTTAACATTTTTATTACACTAGGTATAAACTATTCCAACAGAACAAAACTTAGCCTTCCAGACGTCAACAACATACTTTTCATGAAATTCTGGGAAACTGAAATATCTTGCACTAAAATACAGTATTTTAATTTTTTAAATTCGGCCTTTCTACAATTATTTCACAATATTAATTTTCTTTTAATTGGAAACGTGCTTTTGTTGTTATGTGTATACATGGTAAAAATAATTTATTCATCTTAAAATGTCATAAAAAAGATTAAAGAATCCCTCCCTCTTTGCGTAGACCTACAGTTACCATAAAACGTTTGGTTACGGTAAGTTAAGTTCAAAGTAATTACCATACTAATTTATGGAAGGTGTGAAAGGTTGTTAAATATCCTAATAATTATTTTAAACTTTAATTCGGTGTTTTATATCTGTGACATTTTACGTTTACACAAGGGTGTGTCAATTGTAAGGTGTTTAGTTGGGATGGATACAGGACGTTTGAGCTTACATAATGTAATTTTATTAGCAGATGTTCAAGATTATTCAAACAAGATAAAAATACAATGTGTCCCCATTTTTTATAGGCATAGGCTTCTCCTTTTGCCACAAGTGTGTATAGACTTGGACCCTGCCGGTAAGGCCTCTTTCACAGTTAGCAGGTCTTACCCGCCCCTGCCCCTACAGACAGGGGCGCAAATGTTGTTATTCTCACACGTGGTGGAAATGTGACAGTAAAAATGAGTTTGGCCCTCACATTCTGTAGGTAGTTCAGTTTGTGAAGTGAATGGAAATAGATCGTGATCAGAAGGTGCATATTTTTTATAGGGCCTATGTTATATTTAATAAGAAAAAGGCACAACATGATAGAATAAGTGCTTCTGCTCTTTCAAAAAATAGCAACGCTTGGGGCATTTTCACATTTACACTAGGTATAAACTATTCCAACAGAACAAAACTTAGCCTTCCAGACGTCAACAACATACTTTTCATGAAATTCTGGGAAACTGAAATATCTTGCACTAAAATACAGTATTTTAATTTTTTAAATTCGGCCTTTCTACAATTATTTCACAATATTAATTTTCTTTTAATTGGAAACGTGCTTTTGTTGTTATGTGTATACATGGTAAAAATAATTTATTCATCTTAAAATGTCATAAAAAAGATTAAAGAATCCCTCCCTCTTTGCGTAGACCTACAGTTACCATAAAACGTTTGGTTACGGTAAGTTAAGTTCAAAGTAATTACCATACTAATTTATGGAAGGTGTGAAAGGTTGTTAAATATCCTAATAATTATTTTAAACTTTAATTCGGTGTTTTATATCTGTGACATTTTACGTTTACACAAGGGTGTGTCAATTGTAAGGTGTTTAGTTGGGATGGATACAGGACGTTTGAGCTTACATAATGTAATTTTATTAGCAGATGTTCAAGATTATTCAAACAAGATAAAAATACAATGTGTCCCCATTTTTTATAGGCATAGGCTTCTCCTTTTGCCACAAGTGTGTATAGACTTGGACCCTGCCGGTAAGGCCTCTTTCACAGTTAGCAGGTCTTACCCGCCCCTGCCCCTACAGACAGGGGCGCAAATGTTGTTATTCTCACACGTGGTGGAAATGTGACAGTAAAAATGAGTTTGGCCCTCACATTCTGTAGGTAGTTCAGTTTGTGAAGTGAATGGAAATAGATCGTGATCAGAAGGTGCATATTTTTTATAGGGCCTATGTTATATTTAATAAGAAAAAGGCACAACATGATAGAATAAGTGCTTCTGCTCTTTCAAAAAATAGCAACGCTTGGGGCATTTTCACATACATAGTATGATTTGAGCAGGGTTAATGATAATAAAAAACTATTTCTGTATCATTGTTCACTGAACGGTTAGGAAAGTTATATTACAACCTTCTGAAAAGGGAAACGAAAATTGTGGATTAGTGTGGGAAGAAACAGTCTGTGTCCTCTGCATGTGAAGAGATGAATAAGAATAAATAGTTAGTAGTTGGTGTTTGGGGACATAGGCCTACGGAAAACTATGAACAAGGTCAATTGACTTTTGGGTCCGCGCAAACAAGTGCCTGCATTCGCTAACTAAGGGATGAACATTAAAATGTTTGCTTTCTCTAAGGGATTATTTATTATATAGAATTTTACAATTAGCTTTTCCTTATTATGCACAATATTTTAGTTACAATTTTCAAAACATCAAAATTTTACTCCGCCTGTGTCACTCTCTGATTCTAAACCCAAACCTAGTTCGGGAAAAGGGCTTTTTACCAACCATGAAACCACTCTGGAATAGTGCCATTTGTGATATAGTTACCAAGGTCATTTCTATTTGATGTAATAGATATTAATAATTTTGATATAAACATAGTTGAGCTCTCAAGGCAATAATGCAGGCTTTTCTCGTCCATTTATGTTTAGCTCTAGTTAGCATTATCAAACTGAACAGTCATACGGTTTTGTTCTTTCATTAGCCTACACATTTTCCTTATTCTCAACCACTCAACTTTGTTAATTGAGATTGCTATCGAGTGTTTTATTCTTCATAATTAGTTTTCCTAACTCTTTAATACCAAGATATTTATTACATTTCAGTTAATTTACAGTGAGTTATTCACCCATTTTATCGCTCTCCAAACACCTTTGAATATGATAAGCCAATTCTTGCATCATAAAACTATACAGATACAACTCTTCATTTAGCAATTTCAATGTCACAATATACAAAATCTTCCTCCATGTAGGAATGTTCTTTCTCTTTAAAAAAAATTCAATTACTTCTTTATGGCAAAACTGTAAAATGTAAATAAAAACAAACCTGGAATGTTCAGGTTGAGGCACTATTTGGTGTGTGCATAGATATATAATCGTGATAATTAAATTCCAATAACATACATTTTATATTAAATTGTTGCAGTGACTTTAGCTTACATTATGAATAAGGAAAGACTGATATATTAGTTACAATCATCTTAACTTATATATCTTGTATTAGCTTTATTTTAAAGTTTAGTTAATCATGTATTTTGGTCAGATTTATATTATACACTAAACTATATTTATTATTTAACACTAAACAATATTTATTGTTTAATTTATATATTAAACAATATTTATTTATCAGCTCTTTTCCCCCCATTTGAAAACTTAAGATAGAAACAAATCTTTTAAATAATTTGAGCGCATACGTTACACAAAACTTTGTTTTCATAGTCAAATTTAAAGGTAAATGGTAGTAGGTTTTAGAAAGGTCCAAAGTGCCCAAACAAGAAATCGCAAGATTTCTCTTAAAAAATGTTATCATTCTAAGAAATATTTGCTTAAATGCAGGACCATTTTAAGAAAATGTGAGGTCCGGGCAAAAAAAATAAAAGAGTGTCTCCCCCTATCTCCACCCTCTATACGGCACTTTTTCAATTTTAGCACTAAACCGTTTTAATAACTGATATGTATTCAGTGCACTTATGCTATTTAATAATTATTTGAATTAATTACGTGAAATAATTTCTGATGTGTTATAGAATATTGATCAACTCATTAAATTACTACTTTATTAAATGCAAACAATCGATCCAATTAAGTTAACAAAAGTTAATTCCTCTTTGCACAATTGCACTGTTAGTTTTCTGTGGACTGACAGCGGTAGCACAAAGGTGGCATATTCCACTGTACTGCAGCAGATTACTTGAATAACGAAAATCTTAACTTACATAACGTTAGGGTTTTCAGGAATCTGGAATGGAATCCTCACTAAGCAAATACTTATTGATATTAATTATCTGTACACTATTTTATTTGAAATTTAGGATTTAATAGCTGTAATTGAGTTAATTTAATTTTTGGCACAAATGTGACCCCCTGGAATGTGAGGCTCGAGGCAATTGTCCCATTCCCCCTACCTCTTTCCATATGCGGTCCTAATGTTTAAGGAAAGGAAATGCCTATGGCATTCAGAATGAACGTGTTGAGATGATCTGGGTTGAGAATAGTCTAAGAGAATGTTAGAGGGATTATTTTGTGCAATTGTAAAGACAATAATATCAATCGAGCCTGCCAATAATGGCGTAAATACCCCAGGCACGGTAATGACAAGGACACCCTGGATCATATAATAAATTCATAGTAAGGTTTTCCCACCTCCTGTGCTAATGCTCTGTCAAACAACCTAATAGAGCAGCAAGAATAAGGTACAACACCGAGAAAAACATCTTAACTACCACTAATAAGTTAGTGCACATCATACATTAAATAAAGTCAGAGTCAAATTAAGTACCCCGTCTAGCAATGTATCCCATAGAGATAGACTCATACAAAAACCACACAAATATGCGACGGCCATTTTCCTATTGCACCGCTTAAGGCAGCCAAGGTAACCATAGTTACATACAATAAGTGAGTGCATAATGATGCAAATGATTAAATAGAAAGGCAGTAAGAGCTCTTCTCAAAGTTAGATGCCTGGCGGCAAGAATAGAAACAAGGTTCACTTATGAACAAAGATTTGGTTCCCCAAACAATTAAATAGAAATAAATCGTGGTTACGAATTAACCACGTTGAAACCCTAAAGAAACTCATCTCAAAGTTAAGAATTAAAGTTTATAAAAACGAATCAATAATTTTGAAGACCTTTCCCCCATTTTAAGCCATAATAGAATTTTGATGACTTAAGTCTAAGCTTAATTCGGCGCTCTCACCTTAGTAAGCCAGTGATACAATGAGGGATGATACAAACAAACCACCATAATATATAGCAAGCACGTAACCATGACATGCCCACAGAGAGAGGGAAAAAGGAGGGGAAAATGGAGTGGAAGGGAGGAGGCAGAACAGCGCTGGAAAGGATCGTGGACACTCTAGGGACTAGTAGAAAGCAGTGGTGGAAACGAAAACTCGACGTGCATAGTTGCTGTAACTTTTTCTTTCTGGACATGGCTTCCTTCATGAGCAGACAGTTGAATCATCCCTGCATTTAGTCCGTGGAATTCTGTGTTGGGGAGAGGAGGTCATGGCACATGTGCTTTGGAGTTAGTGTTCAACAGGGCAGAGGGTTAGGATTCTCCCATTTGATCGAGCTTGTTACTTGTAACTTGTTACAAATTAATGAGGCTGTAGTGCTGAAAGCTATGAACGTGATAAGAATGGCAAGGCTGCATGTGTAGATGGGATCACAAATGAAATGCTTAAGTGTGAGGGCATAGTACCACTTGCCAGATTGTGTGAGTTGTTCAATGTGTGTGCTGGGATTTTGGATGTTCCTAATGAATTTAAGAATGCTGTCATTGCTCCTTTATACAAAGGCAGTCAAAATGAAAGTTGGGGTTATAGGGCACTTAATTTGTTGAGTATTTTGGGCAAAGTTTTGGGAAAGTTCTAATTGAGAGGGTGCGTGAAAAAACTGTGGACAAGTTTTGGGGTACTTAATGTGGTTTGACGCCAGGTAGAGGTTGCATGGACCAGATAGATTTGCATTGCAGAAAATGATTGAGAAATGTATAATAAGGAAGAAAGTGTATTTTGCATTTGTTGATCTGGATAAAGCAACTGATCATATTAATAGGAGTATGTTATGGAATGTTCTGAGAGAGTATGGTGTGGATGCATGGTTAGTAAATGTGATTATGGCAATGCATGATGGAACTAAGATGTGCATTAGGGAGGATGGAGCTTTCAGCAGTGTCACACTCGCATAATACTGTATTGTCATTTATAGGGATTCAGGGCTTGAATCTTGGTCTAGTATAGTAATTTGCATATAATTTAATGTTTATTTAGGTATATGAATTTATTCTTTATATTTAGGTATCTTGTGTTTCCCTTTGAAAAGCTTCAGCATCTGTTCTTCATCAAGGATGGATGAAAGGTCACTTCTTGTGAAGATTGAACCCGAGGAGGACTTGGAATATGATCATCACCAAGAAGTTTGTTTAGAAACTGAGGTATGAACTTTCATTACATTCAATTTATATTTAAATTGTGTTATTTTTTTCTTATAACCCGCCTCGGTGGCGTAGTTGGCTAACATGCTTGTTGTGTTGAGCTCGACTGCTGAGGACGGGGAAATCAAGTTTCGAATCTTGGTTGGGTGAACTGGGGGTGGTTTTTCCTAAATGGTTTTCCACTCTCGCTCCATGTAAATGCTGGTTCATTTCTTCTAATTCAACCTTCCCGATTCCTAATCCATTAGCATAATTAGTAATTAAAGCGTATAACCCGAACGGGTAATAAGACGCGGTGCTAAATATGATTTTTTCCTTATAAGAACAACACTTTTTGCTATGGTATTTCAAATTAAAACTAGCCTTTATATATCACTACCCATGCTAATTTATTATTAAATAATTCTTATGAGCTTTCATAGTAAGACAACACTTATTAACATACTGGTAATACATTTAATTGTAATGAGATCCTAAGGACCAGCATGATAGAGAGTGAGTAAAGGGTTATGGGGCTATTTTTTTTTACCTAGGAGTGCAACCATCATGTAGGTTTGGCTTAGCACCAGCTGTTCTATTTTTTGTGCTCATAACCTGATTCTTATCTTTGACCTGGAAGAGGTTTCATGTGGTGACTGTCACTGGTTTTATAATCCTCTCACTAGGCTCACTTTCTTAAAATTCATGTTACACCTCCTTTGTCCGAAAATTAATTTAATTTGTTTATTGCTTAAAGTAATAGTAACATATTTAGCACTACTAAAAATGATCATTGTATTGCCTACAGGATGTTTCAGGATGAATAGTAACTATTTTGGTAGGTTGTAGTATTGATTATTTTGAGTGATAAAGTTAATATGAACGAGTTCAATTCTCAATGGCTGTGAAGATACAACTGTTTGAAATTGGTGTGTGAAATGCCATTATGAGAGGTATTAATGAATGATAAATGACTTTTTGTTTGTGTTTATTGAATGTTTATATGTTAACAAAACACAAATAATTGACAAATAGTTCCAATGCTTGCCTCAATGCACTTTGAAACTCTTGTGGTACTAGGACGTGTGTTTTTTCTAAGGTCATCTTGGAATTTTTTTTTATCAGGGAAGCACTATCCATTATGTGAGTGAGCAATTTGTCTCTTGTATTTACTCTTTCTCTTGCTTTTTATCTATCCCCACAAACCACAATATAAGAGATTGAGCACTGTTGACAGTATTCGCTACAAGTAGCAACAGCTTTTACAAAAACTGTAAACAAACATGATATCAGCAAATTAATTATGTGTTAACATGTACAACACTTCTAACACCAAACAGTGTCATGTTATAACTGCTTCTTAATCACAACTGATTCAAAGAGTTGTGCGCTAGTCATCAGACTTGTATGCACCAGTTTCAAACATCTGTATCTCCACAACCATTGACAATTGGACACTTGCTTGTGTGAACTTTTATTCAGAATAATCAATACTACAACCTAAGAAAATACTTATTATTACTCCTGAAAGACCCAGTGTTTATTATTTGGCCACAAACATTGCTTGGATATGTGCAGGCCTGGCAAATTGTTTTACAGTGCAAGTGGGGTGTCAAAATCAACTTTTCACAAATATTTGCCTCTACACCAGAATTTAAATTGATTTTCTACTTTGTACCCAAATGTTGTGAGGCTAAGTGAACCTTTATAAGTTTCACTAAAGCATTAAACGTTAATGTCTTCTTTTTCCAAGAACAAGAAAATAATTTTATTTACTTTGCCAAGAATAAATACATTTCAACATACATTTTAAGGTCTTTTAGAAAGCATCTGAAATGGTTTGGTTAATCTAGACCAACATTAGAAGAAAAATCTCATCAGATTCTTAGAGTATGGGTTAAACATGAGTATGTATTATTTGAGTTTTAAACAAATGATAAAGAATAAAAACAATAAGTTATGATTTTCTCATTCCACTAAGCTTTCCTACATGTTAAAGTGAATCACATTAAGGTGCGGCCGAAAGGAGGTAAAGTATTTTTTACACTTTTTATAGAATTAAATTTTTTTGGGCCAAAATAAATCAAATATTTCTCCAGTAACAACATAGAGTTTAGTTTTCTGCACATACTAATATCAAAAGATCGTGAATATCTGTCAAGGGTGTCTTGGAATTTTGTCAAAACTTTTTCTCTCTATTTAAAAAGTTTTGACAAAATTCCAGATCACCCTTGACAGATATTCACGATCTTTTAATATTAGCATGTACATAAAACTAAACTCTCAAATTAATTAATAATGCTATAAAGAAGATTTTTAAATTTCAACAAAATTTTACTTGAAGAACAAAATGGCATTTTCAACACTGGTGAAATTGCTCTGATTTTGTCAACACCTATATATCATATTGTCTCAGCCATCAAATTCTGGACCTTGTCATCAATTACCTTAAAAACTACAAAATATATTTGTAAAATTTATCTTAAATATCTCTTGTGAATGTGAGGAATGCCAGGTCTCCACCGTGGTTCGGATTTCCACGTTAAACTGTAGGTCCTTCATTTCATCTCACATTCACCCTACCATTTCACATTAGTGTAAGTGCGTATAACCCGAACGGGTAGTAAGACGCGGTGCTAATAATAATATCTTAAATATATTTTCTTGCAAAATATGATAATTATTTAAAATATATTTCTATACCTAATGCAATTTTTTTGAACAATACCAAATAATCATATAATTTTTTTATTACTATCAGGGAGTTGGACTGGAACAGGAACCAATAACCAAAATTAACAGTTACTTTTAAGGAACAGGAATCGGAACCAATACACTTAAAACACTACTCTGAAGAACCAGAATTGGAACCGTTAAATAATTTTAGATGCTAAAAGGTTTTCGAAGGTTCCTAGTTTTACAGAAATGTATATAATTTTAATAAGATTCACACTTTTTTTTCTTTTGCTTGATTTAATTTTGAAATGTTGTGTTCTCCCCTTTCTCAGTAAGTTCTGAAAAGGCTTGTTATATTTTTAGTTTAATACTTTGTTTGAAACCTCTTTTTTAAGGTGATTAGAAAATAGTTAATGAGCCCTTATCAATACACACTAATGAGTCTAGATTTCAGAGGAATGTCATGGCTGTCACATTGGTTACTGTTTTTCACTTTAATATTTAAGTTAGAGGCTTAAGAAGATGTATTTGGCTTTAATGCACAGCAGATAATACCATAAATCTTAATATAAGTATGATATTTTCAACAAATTGCCAAAGTTATTATAATAAGACCAGAGTGGATATTTATATTAGTTTTATAATATAATGTATTATATGACAGTACTTGGATTTTAGGACACACAATCATGTTAAGCCTTCTCTCTTTTTTAACTCAAAAGGAACGGGACTGTCTCTCATGATTATATTTGAATTTTGTTAAACCAATTAAACAATATATTAAATAATACTTTTAAAGGAACAACGATGACTTACTGCCTGTAGTAATAATAAAGGTATTTTTATTGTACACTATCTAAATTAAATTAGAAAAACTTGGAGAAAGAGTAGCTATTGCCTCTGATACAACACAACCCAAAATTAACTATTCACGCTTATCAGGATAAACTGGATTGTCTTGACCAAAACTATATTAAAGTTCCTTTAATAAATTTTAATGAAAGATTAAAAAAGAGAAAAAACGAGGACAGCTATTGACACCACGAATAAGGTTGATTTAATTAATGTTTATTTTTAAATTTATTTTATATTGATTTAATTTAATTGTCTTTTATTTTTGTTGTACCTCTAAATGTAAAAATGTTAAAAAAATAAATAAGTTTATTACTGTCATACGAGATAAATGTTTGTGACTTCCTAATTATTTTATTAATATTATTTCTTTGTCACCTTGATTCACCTGTTCGTGTTATACTCATAATATGTCATAATTACGCTAATGTGTTAAGGATCAGGTAGGTTGTAATTTAGGGAAAGTGTACCCACCTTTGTGTGGAAGCTGAGTGAAAAACAATTTAGGATAAACCATCATCAGTATACTCAACTGGGATTCAACCCCCCAAACTTCCCATCATCGGCAGGGTAATTTATTGATGAAGGGATGCCAAATACTTTAGAGCATTCGACTACCGATTATGTAGAGTTTTTATCACCGTGTCTTAATATCTGTTTAGGTTATACGTCTATTTAGTAATACCGCTAGTGGGTTAGGGATGATGTAGGTGTAATTTATAGGAAGTGCACCCGCATTTGCAGTGTGGAAACCATTTAGGGGAAACCACCCTCAGTGCATCCAAGCAAGATTGAACCCCGATCTTTAGTCCTCGGCAATATAGTCTAACATTAGACAGAGTGTTAGACTGTGTGGCAACTGAGGCTGGTATGTGGATCATTCAAAGTTGGAATGGCTGTCTTACGATATAGGGGTTTTGACTATACACTTAGCCGCTTCATATCTTGCCAATGTTAAAGCATGTTTATTTTTTTGCTACATCTTACTACTCGACGGAACTATACACAAATTTATATTTTAGGGTGGATATATAAAAGGTAGGATTCTTGAGCAAGTGTACCCGCATTTGTATGAAGAAAACTTGGGAAATGATTTAAATCTAAAGTAAGAGAACTATATGCACATCCAACAGGAACTCAAGCCCCGACCTCTTAGTTACCATAAAGCTAGGATAGATGAAACTAACACCTTTTCCCACATTCTCAGCTGTGTGGGTAGTATAGTATAAACTACACACATCATTAAAACCTACTTTAATATATAGTTAAATATATATACACACATAGATCTATATTTTAACTATATAAATAAAACACTATCAGTGGGCATGTGGATTTAATGTCAGGCTCATAATTATGTTTTTCCAGGAATAGGCAATCTTGGCAGCAGGAATTGAGGACATATTTCCAAAAAGGTTTCTGCCTCTCCCTTCACATAAATGCGAGTACATTTCTCATCAATCCTACCATCTCATTATTTACCCTACTACTGTGTTTAAAGCCTGTATTGTTCAGATGGGTAATAATAAGCATAGAGTGTGTGTGTGTGTGTATGTATGTATATATATATATATATATATACACACACACACACATTTTTTATTCAAAAGCAACACTCACCAAGAATATGAATACATATTTATTATATTTTTATATGACTATTACTATTGCATTGGCTAAGTATATTCTTTATTATTTTATTGTAACTGTTTTATTCAGGGTTTCACCAACCATTCAAATTGCCATATTTTATATTAATTATTCTAACTTGAAGTTAGAAATTTAGAAAAAATGTACAAGCATTTGCTTAAAGGCAAAGTTGCAAACAATTTCATAAAAACTCCCTTATTCGTTATAGTTTGTTTTGTTTTGCAATTCCACGAAATAATCCTTTGCAAGTCATGTTGGATGTTTTCTTTCACTAATAATTTATCGTTGGTTGCTTTAAACAAGAACACTCCCCCTATTTCCGCTACAATGATAACAAATCCCAAAGTAGAAAATAACTACTTATGCTCTGGAGTACTGTGACAGAGTTGATAACTAAAATGCTGTTTTGAAATTGACTCCCGCTGAATCTTAAGTCAAAGTGTTATAACAATCTTGCCCCATGCTTGCATTTAATAAAATTAAGATTTAATGTAGATACAAAAATGGTTTGGCTACAATTTTACATAAGTAAAATTTACATTTATAATAATTCTATGTTAAATAATTTTTATTTTCAGAAAAAATATATTTATATTCTTCTTTTATTCAAATGACACATTACTACATATTAAAATGTATTTCCAATTTCTTTTCAACATTTGGATTGCATTTTTTTAACCAAATATAAATTCTTAATTTTTATGAATTTGAATTATTTTCAAATTCACTCAAGTGAAATATGACAAGCTGCACACAGGAATCAAACCCAGCACTTTTGACTTTGTGTGACAATGCTCTGGCACTGAGCCATCCTGGATTGAGTCTATATGTTGTAGCTGGTGAAAGTATTGACCACTTAGAGCTATCAAAAATCACAGTGCACGGCAACTCATAACTGACAATATGTTGCCATGCACTTTGTGTTATTAATTCATGTGTATCACAAACTGACACCTGATGGGTATCCCCAGGATGTGTCCTGTTAGCTGAATCAAATACTTGATCAAATAATTGAATTAATAAAACAAAGGACATGCCAGTGTAGTGTCAGCTATGAGTCGCTGTGGACTGTGATTGTAGATAGTTCTGAGTGGCCAATACTTTCACCATTTATCACATTTAGACTCAATACACCAAATAAGTAGTGGAAGATGGCCATGGATACGATACAAACCAGATTGGCTCAATGGTAGAGCAAAGCCTAAAGTCCCAGGTTTGATTTGTGTGTCCGGGTTGTCATTTTTCGCTTAATTTAATTTGACTCAGCTACCAGGACTTATCCTGTGGATAACATCACATATCAGTTTTTGATACACATGCATCAATGATGAATAATGTTTGGTTCTCAATAGATTGATGCAAAACCTTCAGTGGATACAAAGGATAATATCTGTAATGAGATCCAAAGCAATACAGCACTGCCGTTTGAATATGTTGATGTACCAGTAATTAAGCAAGAAGTTGAGGTTAGTGGGATATTTATGAATTAATAATTTAGAAATTAATTATCTAATTCAGTAGTTCATGTATCTTTTAATGCACAGGTTTTTCATTTGCTTAAGCTAAAAAGTAGTGATGAGTAGAATAGTTATTATTATTATTATTATTATTATTATTATCATCACCACGTCTTACTACTCGTTCGGGTTATACACACTTACACTAATGTGTAATGGTAGGGTGATTGGGAGATTAAATGGAGGACCTACAGTTTAACGTGAAATCCGAACCATGGTGGAGGCCTGGGATCCCACACATTCACAAGTTGTGATTAATCATGTCTTGTCAGAGGTGAAGGAAGGGTTTGGCAATCAGATAAATCTGTGCTGGGACCGATGATTGAACCCCGCACCCCCAGCACAGAAGTCTGACACCATACCCGCTAGACCGCCAGGCCACCTTAGTTTTAATTGAAGTGGACTTGAAATATCTCTGAGGAGGAGAAAACCACATTGATTTTATCATCACTGGAATATTTGCCCTTACAGGGTTGAATGGTAGTTCCGAGAACATATCAAAAATAAAAGAAGAATGAGAGGTTAGGATATGATCATGGTACTACAAAATATACAAGGTGTGCGTATCTATTGTCAACTGGGAGCAGGGATGATGTAAGAGTTGAGCTCACAGACTAGTAAACACACTATTTAGGCAATTCATCAATTTCTGCTGAGCCAAAAAAATCATGAAAAAATGCAAATGGATTGGACAAAAATAACTCAGATACATTATCTTAGGAAATGATTGAATTAATAGTATGAATGTGGTTTGTACATTCCCAACAAACACATTGGCATACCATAAGAAGTCGAGAGGTGGGGAATGGGACATTTGCCTTCCCCATCCTAGACCATAAATCATTTTAATAAGAACTCAAATTATGTGAAATAAAATATAGAGCATATAATATAGTTTTTTTTTACACTGAGTACATTTTAAAGCCAGGTTTACATATTGATATTTTAAATGTATACTGCTATACACTTTAAATGTGCCCTTATAATTCCAATTGAAAAAAAAATACAAAAATAATAACTTTGATTATCCAAACCAGTGGCCCCAATTTAATTACAAACTTATCAAAAATCCCACAATCCCCCATTGCTTCTCCACACTCCTTCCTTAAATACAACCTTTCTTCAAATAATTATGTCACCACACTTCTTTGAAAAAAACACTGATTATATAAAATATACATTTTTTATATCTAACAATGTAAGTTTCCTATAACATTATTGATTATGGTCAATCAAGGTTATGTTAAGTCACTCAAATATTAATTGAAAGTACTTGAAATGTTTGCCAGTTTAGAAGACTGAATAATTAACTTTTAAAGACAAAGTTGTCTAATGCAATCAACTGAAAATTGACATAAGATTGACCTGTCACTTCCCCTTTATCTAAACCATAACAAAATAAAGGTACTGTACAAGAAAATAACTTTAGCTAGTTTCCACCACTCTTATGTTTGATTTTTTTTTCGTACTGCATCTTACTACCAGTTCGGGTTGTATGCTCTTATGTTTAGTTAGATAAGTGGTTTATGACTTTAAACACAGCAAGAATTACCACACCTGGGACTTCAAAATTATTTGTACCACACCAAATTTAACATAAAATAACTTCAAACTAACTGTGATTTGAATTGACAAAACTATCTGAGCTGTTTAGTCAACACATTGAGGCTTAATGTTATTGTCATCGCTCTTTCTTATTGGGAGATGGTGGGAGGACAGAACAGACCTATTTTCACTTTAAATAGAAAATATTTTAAACCGAATGAATAACAAATAATATTGTATGATAATGAAATTAACTATTTATGAATTGCTCCAAACTTGGGTTTTCACTTTTCTGGGTAAAACAATTCAGTTTATATTTTATGTTACCAATAGTGTCCCATTTGAACAATCTATTTGGGATAAGGTGGGCTATGATTTTGCCCTGTTTCATCCAGTAACGATGCCTGAGCTTAGATAAATTAAAATTTCTTTCAGGTTGTAATACTTTATATAATATATTCTAATAGATTAAAAAAAAATCCACAAACTTATTAAAGTTCTACAAAATTTAGAAAATCCTAAACATACTTGAAAACTGTGATCTGCTCATTTATAAAAGGCAAATGTTATGAAAATAGTTCTAAAATTAGTAATAAACTGATTTTTTTTCTAACATATTATACATTTTCTTCAGCCTTTATTTAAGAACCAGAGTAGTGTGTAAATTTAGTAAATTTAAGTGATTGTTACTATACCCACTATAAACTAAAAACAATTGCATTCACAACACTTATTATATTAAATAGTTGTCCAAAGTTATCATAACAAGAGCTCTCAAAAAACTTCAGAATCCATTAATATTCATACATTTTCTTTGGATCCTGCAGTTATTGAACTTAAACCCACCCTTTTCCTTTGAAATTTCATTCTAACTACTTCTTTGATTGTATGGTCTCCTCTGCCCCAGTAGATTTCTGGGTGCATCACTGCACAAATCTGTTTACCTACCTAAAAACACCATGAATACTACTTTCATCACCAAATTTAAACTCAATCAAGCTTCATTAGTGTGTTTATTTCTATATATAAGAGGTGTGAGACATCAGAACACACGTCCTACTAACAGAAGAATGTTTCAAGAGTTTTCATGTAAAATATTTCAGTATAAAGGTACACGTATTTAAGTCTTTAACAAAACAAACCCAATAATACATTTTAACTGTCCAATAAAATAAATCAGCAGGACAGTAGCCAACCCTAATGTATTGTGTTCTTCAGCACTTGCGTTTTGCTATGCATGCCCCATATGGGAGAGATTAGTAGGCCTATATATTCACAAAATAGACCCTGTCTTGAATGATTAATGAAGGGTAATAACCTGCTGCTTGAAACCCACCAACCTCAACCAACTGTAGATTCTAGACAGAATTGCCCCACCACAAATAAGGGGGGAGACACAATTCACAGCCAAACAAAGTACGTAATCACTTGAAACCCCCTACACCAACATAAACCACCAGTGACTATACATAAGTTAAAGCAAAATTTTATCAAGTGTACACAAACACTAGCAGCCTCTGAAACTGTACCAAATAATCAAAGTGAGAACAGCGTCTAACTGAAAATGCCATTCGAATTTGGAACTCAAAAGAAAAACTTTCATGTAAGATCAGAACTGGAATAGAGAACCTGGAAAAACCTCAACAAACTTTGGTGTCACATAGGAAGACACAAGAACAATAACCTAAAGTTTTTGACGAAACTCGGTTGACAGCACCTGGTTATGTGGAGAACTCCAAACAACGGAATACCTCCTAGATGTTATTTAATGGGTATTAATAATACCTATCACTTATGACTGCTAGAGATCACAAGAAATAGGATGAATATATGCAAATTGTTTAGAGTAATTTTTGTAATTCTCACAAAGTTTGTTCATATTTGATTTTGACAGGGTCCTCTGAAGGATGGGTTGAATGCACAAACGACCCTGACCNACCTATCACTTATGACTGCTAGAGATCACAAGAAATAGGATGAATATATGCAAATTGTTTAGAGTAATTTTTGTAATTCTCACAAAGTTTGTTCATATTTGATTTTGACAGGGTCCTCTGAAGGATGGGTTGAATGCACAAACAACCCTGACCTCTTGCACCTCATCATCTCAGCAATTGGTAACTATTTTCAAAACCTCTCTGTCTAATAGATATAAGTGTTAAAATCTTCAATACATTTGGTCAGGTTGGAAATTACTTATTTGAAAAGAGTACAATATTGGACTATGTAGGTGGGGCTGACTGACTCATCCTTTTCTAAAAGCACATATTTTTAAACCGACAACTTTATTAGAGAAATACAAAATGATCTAAAAATATCAATTTTTTTGTTAGTGACGACATAATTTTATTAGTATGGGACCAAATACTCAAAAACGGATTTTGAGGTACTTGCCCTCACCCCTTCCCCCTTGTTCCTCCAGATAAAATGTTGTGGAGGGCCTTCGCTGACATTTGAAAATTTAATGCTTTTCAGCTATTGGATTGGTCTCACCTGGACTTTTTTTGTATAAATTATACTCTTCTAGAATTTATTTAGAATGTTCTTTCTTCACTTTTGATGCTCCAAGGAGATATTTATAAAAATGTCTTCACTAAGTTTTTTAAATTTTAATTTGATACCTTTAGAAGATATTTGAAAATATAAGATAGAAGGGAAATAAACCTAGGGGGGAAAATTTATTCCAAAGGGGGCTGGGTCATTTTTTTCAGGGACAATACAACCTTTCTCACATACCACCACTCCATGGTGTGATCCCACAAACGAGCTATACTGACTGAGAGGCCGCTGTCGTTAGTGATGCTAGTGCTAACATTTGTGGATAGAGGGTGTCATGGGGTGAGCACAACGAGTCCTCCGGCTGTTAATCTCAGTTTTCTAAACCGAAGCTACTACTTCTTTATTCAAGTAGATCCTCATTCGTCTTCACGAGGCTGAGTTTGACCTCATTCCAGATCCACACTTCAAAGATAAATTTTATATGAGCCGGGGATCAAACCTGGGGCCTCTGGATCTGTAACCAGGAACTCTGACGCCACTCATATCTTTATTTAAAAATGGTTCAAAGTAAATTTTTGGATTGAGAGGGAGGAAGCGCTAGCTTTGTAAGTTTCTAAATGTTATACAAATATATAGCACTTAAAGTATTTAATCCCTGCCCTTAATTACCATGAAAATAAACTCCACTTAACTTCTAAATGTATTTAATACTAATAATCTTTCTCTGTCTACAACAGGGGGCTGTTCTCTTCTGACCTCCCCAAAAAAATTTCACCTAGCTATGACCTTTACTCAATTTAATATTGATGACGATTTTTCACTTTTATTAATCACTTTTCCTCATTAGAATTCATTGATTAGTAAGGTCATATTCAGGATGAGTATTTTAAGTTGGAACACATAATTATCTTGAAAACAAAATATTTTATGAAGAAATGTTTTAAAGAAAGATTGTTTTTGAGAGGGAAAGAGAACAGCATTATTAATTTTTGATTTGGTGGACGCTCTTAAGGTCATTTAAATGTAAACTTGGTTTTTTCAAATAGAAACCTATTTTTTATCAGGTTTTTACTCTATACAAAAGTGCAAATAACTCTTACAAGAAACATTTCTTCATTTGACCTTTATTTTTAAGATATTTCGACATTAAAGAGAGCTTAGACATTTAAATTGATTGGCAACCAAAATATCTCTAGAAGAAAGCATTTTATTTTGTTTACTAACCAATAAAATCCTCGGACCTCTTCCTCACATGAGTTGTGTTTTTTAAAACGGCCCTTACCAACTAAATTGATAACAATCAAACATTTTGTTATTCCTTATAGCCTAAACCAGAGGTGGCCAAACAATCGATCATGATCTACCGGTTGGCTGCGGCTGCCAGTTAAGTCTT
>CABFOW010006567.1:4524-30978 GCA_902141385.1 Timema californicum | reverse complement strand
AAAACATTTACCTGTTAACCTACACAATGATCAGTTAATATAGGCCTTCAGATAATGGAAGCTTCACCATAGTTTTAGTCAACAGTAAAAGAGCCAGGAGCTCCTGAAGATCAACTAGGATTTTGGAAATTTACAAATTATTTTTTAAGTAACTCTAAACTTACCATGAAGATTTATAGATGGTAGGGAGTATGTTTTAAGGCGCTTTGAGCTGAGGTTTTTGCACTCATCAATAAAATGTTTATCACAAATCACGTAATTCCGGTATACTATTTCTTTGGACAGTTTAAAGAGATTAGGATTTGAGATTCTTTTCAACCAAATATAATATGTCGTTGCATGATATAGGGATTCTGTGTCTAATTGATTCTCTGTCTTCACAACCCGGCACCCAACAAATTTTTTTCTGCACCATGATTATGAATAAATTACACTTGAGCGTAAGAAATTATATACAATAGGGTCTAAGCGCGAACAAAAAATGTTTCTATCAAATAAAGCATGGTTATAAATCAATTCCTATGTTATGTAAATATGAATAAGAAATCATTACGTAAATAAACCTATTGTTTAATAAATAAAACACAAGTTTTAAAATGAACCATTTAGAAAATGTAGCTCAATACAAAATTAAACACAAAAAGATTTTCGTTTATCATGTCATAAACATTAGAGTTTACGCATGCGCATAAATAAGTGACGTCATTGCTGCAAGAACTAATTCTATCTATTGGTTGCGCTTAAACAAATATACATGGAATCAGCAAGTCCTATAAGAGCATAGATAAAGGATATAAGAGTGCGCACCCGGCAAAGAAAGGAACCGTTCCTGAAAGAAAACAATATTGTTTTTAGTTAAAAAAATAAGAGTATTTTTCACTAAGTAAAAATAGGTAATTTAAAATCAATAATGAAGAATTATAATGTATTATCATGTACAAAATTAGTCATTGATTAATAATTAATTAAATGCCACGTAGCAACATCCCTAAAGTAAGTTTCTGGGTTGCGCAAGTGCCTGGTGAAACCTTTCTGTTTCCAAAAGGTGTAGTGATTCAGCGAAAAATCATATTTTCCCAGTAGTTTGTATATATTATCTTCATTGGATGATTATACCATTAGTTTGCATTGGTACGTAAGATAAGCCATCAAAACAACATATTTTCTCAATAGTTCGTATATTTCTTCACTAGATGGCCCTGGCATTAATTTGGGTGGATACTTAAGATAATTAAATAAATGGAAGCCATTTCGTTAATTTGTAGAGATTCCGCTCTCTTAAAAAAAATATTAAATAAATGTGCCATCCTTCAAAATTATTTTCTAATCGTAATACTAGCTCAATCATTTCTAAAAACAACGTAAAATGTGTAGTTTTACTTTTACACGCCACAGACAGAGAAATTATATTTGTAGTCTGGTCAACAAACTTGTACATCAAAAGGTTAATGACTCAAGTTTCTCTTCAATATTAGCAAATCTATCGCCTTTTACTATAGATTTCAGTGGAGAGGAACAATAATGAGTATATACATGATTTTTCTCTGGATTGACTTTATCAGTCAAGCTAAATAATTTAATTCCAACTTATACTCGAGGACAGTTGTACAATCTAAGATAGGCAGTCGATTTGAGTTAGAATTTATATTCACTTTCGGTTTATAATGTGTAGAAATCTCAGTCTACTGTATCTTTCATTCCTTATAATAATAGGCACATACTCTAGAAAAACTAACTGTACGTCAAAATATATTGTCATAAAACACAAACGATGCTTTTATACATATAGTATGATTTTGGTAGGAAGAATAATAGAAGTTAGTTACTAAAGTTACTATAACAATTGTAATATATCCATACATCAAGTCATGTGATCTGTCGCTGTCATTTTTGATAGATATTATCAATTACTATAAAATAACACAAATAATAAAATGAAATGTTATCAATGTTGGCTTCAAATAAACATGTTCGAATTTTATCTACTGTTCTTCCAACCAAAATCAGGGTATATATATATAGTTTGTATTCCACTTGAATTTGTCTGGGATGACAGTAAACATTGCGAAAACAATGTTTCAATCTAATACACCAGATATAAGAATGGATAATAAAACAACTCATAAAAATAAATATTATCAGAATAGGACATATAACAACAATGAAGAATTATAATGCTATAAATATATTGCATTATATAAAATGTGAGAACTCTTTATTCAGCTCAAATAAATGTAATATATATTTACGAATTTGAAACGCAAGCTAGTGAGGAATTCCAAGGTGATGTTACTGTAATAACCTAGTGAATAGTGCACAGCGATAAAGTTGTTTTGACCTTAAATTTAATGAGTAATGAATGTAGTTAAGCATATACAACCTTTAAACTTTAGACGTATCGGCCAATGAGAATGGGATAAAAGGCTCTAGCCAATTAAAGGCCAGTATGCACACCAGACGGAAAATAGCTTCTGTTTGATGTTAACCAACAATAATTTTTGTTTTAGTGTCAATGATAACTATTGTTGATATGATTTAAAACATAGATGACATACGATTATGTTATTAGTAAGTAGAAATAACAGAATATTTCAACTCCAAACCTAGAGTAGCCCGGGCGTGATAGGAGAATAATCTGAAGGGAAACTATACAAATGGTAATCATACTCCAAATATTTCACAGCGAGATTGCACGAAAACTGTTTGGATTACAAATTTTATAGACAATCTTTTATCCTCTTTAAAAAAAAATCATAGCCAACACTTTGACATGATTAACTGTTTGTGTTATAATTGCAAAGAAACATTTTAGTGCACCATTTTATCAAGATGTCAAATGTAAAATAACTATTTTGGCACTTTATTCTATTTAACTCGTCCCAAATATAACTATACTAATATGTAAAATTTCACGTTAGTATCAAAATGTGAACGATTGTTATGCCTATCAACTCCACTATAATGCCTAGGTTACTTTAAGTTTGGTTTAGAGATTATTTTTCTGGTAACGCCCAAGTTACAGTAGGTTAGGTTGGTGCTCTGTTTGGCGCCTAGGACAACCACCCGGTTAGCCCGATCCATAAGCCGCCCCTGGTTGAGCCCCAGTGGAAACCAGATCAGGTGCACACGAAAGACAGGAGGCTGTGTCAAGGCCAAAACCAACAATTTTGGGAAATGATCAGGCCAACTCGTTCCTGTTAAGTTTGATGATGAGCATCCGTAGCCTCATTTAGGGAAGGCTACCATAAAAAGATCTTGCAACCTCTTGAATTTTTATTTACTTGCACAAACGCATATCTTGTTAGTCTGTGATTCCTTGTTATTTGGTCCATGATATCCACTACGTTTGAATCACCCCTATGGCACTCTACTACTCAAAACCCCATGTAAAAGTTTATCAGACTTGGACGCTCTTTAGTTGCACAATTTGTCGCTATATGAGAAAGAGGTGTGGTCATTGCGGATAGTTATGACTTTTATAACAACAGCTGTTCAGATTTACAAAATTTTATCTCTGCACAATGGCTTTATATGTCAAAAATAAAAGTAAATGTAAGCTTTAGATTGTTTTAAAACTGACGTGTCAATGTTAATCCGCTTTAAAATATCGAGAGAAGTTATTGTGAAAAAAAAAAGCTTTCTGGTCAAGAGAACTTTGGAATTCTTTTTTTTTATGGATTTTGTGAAAAACATTTTTGGACAAAAGATATTCTACGAGAGTGGAATGTAGCAGATAGTGATGAAAGAATTTGGCAAAAGGAAAGTGTGCGATTGCTTTTTATAATTTAAGATTAGTTTTTCTCTTAATTATTTCCACATTGGTTGATC
Organism: Timema californicum; assembly: GCA_902141385.1. Taxonomy (NCBI): domain Eukaryota; kingdom Metazoa; phylum Arthropoda; class Insecta; order Phasmatodea; family Timematidae; genus Timema; species Timema californicum. Next base: position 27,150 of record CABFOW010006567.1, on the reverse strand, counting down.
AATGTTTGCAATTTAAAAAATCTGCTAGCTCTCAGTTGCCACCACTCCTATGTCATTGGCTACTTGTATGTTTATTTATAACAGTGATTTTTATATTGCCTTGACTTTAGACATTATTTATATACACATTTTTAAAAAAAAAATTATTATTTAATTGGGGTTGGAACTTTAGAACTGATACAAATAAAAGACTCTATTTTCTCAAAAAAGCAAATGATTAAGAAATTGTTATTACCATTCATACTTGCAAGTAAGCGTCAAATCAAATGATAATATAATCATAAGTAGGCCTATTTAATATAATTTGATTTTTGTAATATTCAGACATTTCATTAGAATCCAAATCCAGACAAAGGGCCTAAACGACCATTTGTTTATTTGAACACTATTTTTCGAAGTTTAAATTTATTTGCACATGAAATGCAAGAAAGGTTAAGTAAGAAGGGGACGATTCTCTAAAACCTTAACCATACATATTTCCCGTTTTGTTGTTAGATATTTACAAGTTGATAATTTGTTGTATCAATACACTCATAAAGATATGGAGAATTGATAGAAGCTAAAGTTATATTATTTACATTCGAAAATATTTGACAATATCACATTAAAAAAGTAAGACTATTTATTTAATTTTTTTTAATGGCACTAGCCACAAAAGTGAAAAATTATTCATAGAGGACTGAAACTGCTCATATCCTGACACGTTAAACTCTCTTAATATAAATGCACTATGGCTTGGTGGTAACAATCGATATGTTGCTGCAAATGATATTAATACAGTAATTTAATTAAATAATATTTATGGATGATATTATCAATAATTTTCTTGGCGCTTAAGTCAGATATAGTAGGTATTTGAAAAATGTCTACCTTAAGGTTGGAAATATATCTGGGACCATTTTTAAGAGAGCCGATGGCGTATTCTCTGGGTATTCTAGTCCTGCGCCGAATACCTATAATAATATAGACTAGTTTCTTTAATTAATTTAGTGCTGTTTGTATGAACTGTGTAAACACTATTGTTTGAATTGTTAATAAATATACATGTATTGAATTATTAATTCTAAAAATAATACTGGTTCATATTCCTAGAATACTGTGCTTTAAGTAATTTATTTTCCAAAAGGTTATACTTTGCACAATAGGAAGCCCAAAGCTTGCTACTTGATAAACGCAAGGCAAGCTAAGAAGGTTCTAATGACCTTGCCCAATGTCTAGGAGGTGGAAACACATTCCTTTCCGTTCGCCCATAATTAATTGGTCAATGAGATCGGGTTTTCACAACCCAGGTAATGCTGTTCCTGGGAAGCAAACTAAGCATTGTGCCAACTATTGAAAACAGATTCAAGATCACGATGTTTATTTATTAAGCTAATTTAGTATAGTTTAAGTAAAAATACATAAAATAAATATATAATTAATTATAAAATAATAATAGTAAGTATACGTAACAAGCTTTAAAGTATACACTAATTAAATACATTGATTTATATTTAGGTATTCTAGTCACATGTATTATCATGTATGTGGCAAACACATTTAACCATTCTTTCAAATTTAGGCATTTCAGCACTGATAGAGTGGGGTGAAGGGGAGGGGGATTATCTGGGTGACGAGGCTACTTTAACCGTTGTTGACGGTAATTCTTATTTTTCTTTAGTTGAATAGATCGTGGAGTTTTAATAATGTTCTTTTAGTTTTTGTTTTATATTAACGACTCATTAGTAATTGTGATTTTATATAATTATGCATCAAAGAATCCCAAAAGTCAGGAGTGTGAGTTCACCATTTCAAGATGATTTAAAAGGAGATGGTAAAATAAAATATATTTTCAAATAATTAACCCAATCAGTGGCGCACCTAGCCATTTACTTTGGGGGGAGGCATTCAATCAAGGCTGTAGCAAGAATGACATTTTGATGTAGAGAACGGGTTTGGGGTTGCACAGCTTCCTAAGCCCTGAAGGCCAAGAAAATTCATGAATATTAAATGCTTTTATAAATAATTTTTAGTAGTTTTATAGTAATTAAGTAATTTAAATAATACAAATGTTATTGAAGCTATTATCCGTCTATTTTTTTCTATTTTTAATTTTGTGTGTAACGGTAAACATTTTGAATACTAGCCTTAAGTTTGAGTCCTGGTATTAAAATATAGCATATATATTCGACACATCTTCAATGTTAGTTATACTTAATACTATTTACATTTCTATTAACATTATTTGTGGTGTTGGGGAAAGAGGGGGAATAGGGTCAAATACCCTGTTTGCCCACACCCCCTTGGGTGCGCCACTACTTTCAGCAAAATATATGTTTAAATATCTTAGCAATAAATCAATGACGTAGCGATAGATTATTAATAGTCCGAAATAATCTACCCTGTGTTAATCAGAGTTTACGCATCTATATAGCTTCTGGAGAATAAATTTTAAAGTTGGGAGACTCGTTTGTTTCCAAGCAGCATTGTGTGAGATACGTTAGGCTTTGTAAAACAGTTTTAATTGTAACGTGAGTTGTACAATCCACCTGATTCTTTCTCACCAAAATCTGACGAACGCTTGATCGATGTATCACTTCATATTTTCTCTTATTATGATTGATTGCTTTGAGTATTGCTAACTGTGTGCTTTTAATTACAGTAGGCTAATTGAATAGGATCTAGCTCTCTCATGAAATGGTGTCTACACCTTAATTCGTAAAGACGGAACTTGTTCAGTAACTCAAGTGGCAATGCATATGGTTTTTATATTAATTTTGAGGAAAAAAGCTTTATACATAATATAGTTTAAGCATAATTACGTGGAGAATAGAGAAACGTTAATATACTTTAATTTTGAAAAAAAATCTATTGTGAAAATAGTTAATGTTTCTAGAAAAGGCTGTACACCGAGTGGAAATATGTTTGCCTGTCGATTGAACCCCCCAACCTCCCCATGTCACATTGTTTATAATAAGGGATTTCCAAGTAAACCCTCCCCCCTCACTTCCCAACAAACGAAAACTTGAAGGTTTGGCAACCGGTAACAGAGAGAGAGATAGCCAAGATAAATATTTTCTCCATAAGACCTACACTTCCCTCAGCTATGAAATTAGGTCTAACAAACAAGTCCACTTGCAATTGAAAAAGTTGGTCACCTTCCAACAATTTTATTAATGCAAATAGACTATTCAAAATGGCGGCCACTAAAAGATTGGTTGTGAAGAGGACACTTATTTGTGGAATTTTAAGAACCGGATTTATAAAGATAAGAATGCAAGGAATATTGCAATAGAGGATATTGTAAAGTGATATCAGGCGTATATAATCTTAAGGTGTCGAAAATAAAATGTTACGTATATATTGTAAATGTGGCTTGTGAGAGATATTATTTAATATCGGTAAACAAATGTTATAAATAATTTGATCAAACCATTATTTCTTACTAATCAACGTGGCATGTGTAGTTTTTTTTATATACAATCACAACATATAATACACCATTGTAGTACCGTGATTAGTTCCAGCAAAATGATATTCGTGTTACCGGCAAGTAAGTTATGACTTGACGGTGGTTTTCTCGAGAATCACCGGCACGCTTTCCAATATCCGTATTTAACACTTTAACCAATCTTTATAAGTTTTAATTAATAATATTCAGGCCATACACTTTAAACACTTTGTAGTAATGCTCAGGCAACTCGAGTAGATACACAACATAATATTATTGTCTCATAACAAACCAGATAGTTTATATCTAAACCAATCTACAAATTAATTTACTATTCATTTTGAAGAATATTTTATGCCTAGCTAGTATTAACAGGATATTATGTTATTAGTATACCAACATTTAGAACAGGATTGAAAAAAACCTGGGTTGGGCTTATTCAAAAAAATGCCCAACCAAGTTTGGCTGTATTGGGATTTATTTACCTTATTTTAGTTTAATAACTTATTTGGCCACCCATTCTTATTCTAAATTAACCCTTCCTTGTTCCTAGCGCATAAGTATATTTAGTATATGCGTCTAAATAACTCGAACGAGAAATGAGATGCAGTGATAAAAAAAAGAAGATGGCTCCAATTGAGAGACTAGTTAGCACCACTTCATTTTCAGCCATGTTTTTAGAAGCGATACTAATACAAATGTAAAATGCGTTTCAACACAACTAGCATGCTAGTAAGCTAATAAGTCTCGCTGACACGATGCTCGTGGACTAATGCAAGTATTAGCTTACTAACATACAAAGTGTTGTCAAAATTAATTCATTAATTTAGAAGGTATAATAGGTATAGAATGTAACTGTTTTCCATATTCTACATTTGAACAGTAGTGGACTGACTAACTCAGGCTAAATTAAACAAGCAAAAACGCCGCATGCATAATTTTGTACCTAGGAAAACTTCAATTTTGCGCACCCTTCTTGATTGTCACTTTTGTGTCATGTTCAAGGCCTAGAGAGTGATGATAAGGGCTAGCTCGTTACAATTGCCATAATACTCAAAACAACCTGTGCCTAGTCGTCCTGTCCTTCTCCTATACAATTCTACAAAATTATATACCTAGTAGTAGTAGTAACACTGTGTTCAATAAACTTATATAATTGAAGTCAATCAGTCTTTTCCAGTGGTAGCTCATTCATATATGCTCCGTTATGGTGTACTATAGTATCTAAAGGGTTTGGAGGAGGGACAAAGGAATATGTTAGTTATAATAAAAATTGGTGAAATTTTAATGATTTACTTAATAGCGTGACCAAAATCTATATCTTATATTTTAAACAAAACAAACTAAATAAATATAAAAAATGATCAGAATCATTGAATAATGTAAGATCAACCGAGGTGCTCTCCTGCCCTTCCATCAACTTCACATAGTAAGTTAATTTTCTTAAATGGCTATCTAAATGAAAACATGCTATCTGGAATCCAGACATATTCACGTCCGTCTGCCAAATTTGTCCAAGGATTAGTGTTGGCGAAGAAAAAGCGTTTGCGCATTAAACCATTCACTTCCTTCTTCAGGAACTAAAGGTTAGGCCTATATTTAAGACTTAGAAAAAAAAGGCAAAAACGTTACTGAGATAAGTTGTGGAATATTTCTGGCAAGTTTAGAGTTTTTGTCCATTCATTTAAAATTCACCATCCTCATCTTGTTTGCTTAGATAAGATTTGATTATTTGATCATAACTCCCATCCACCTAAGGTTAAAATTGTTGGTTTTACTCTAAATTTAGCAGACACTTCTAGATATTATTTTGAATGTTTCAGTACCGTAGCCTAAGCATATTTTAAACATGTTCAGAAACCATATCAAAGGTTTCGTTTGTATACTATAAACAATTTTATACACTTAACTGTATAATAATTTAATGTAAATGTTTCTTCCCCCATCTGCTATATATTACTTTAGAATTTCTGAACAATAACACTTGTATATGCCAAATAGACGATTGCGTGTTAACGTTTAGGTAAATAATTAGATTTCTGTCCTAAGTTTTTAGCAAACGACAAAATAAAACTTCACATTTTTCTCGCGCTCCTGGTTCTTCCTGTTAGATATAGAGATCACTGGTCTCAACTGTCCAACATTATTGTTGAGTTTCGTAATGTTTGTATTTGTGTGAAACTAGTAGGCAATAGGCATACAATTTCGCTACGCAACTGTCATTCGCAAAAAGAATGATGATTGGAAAATGGGAGACGGAGCATGTGATATGCTGAGACATATTGCTGAAATGCCGCAACAGCCAAGGTATTCAGAATGGGAGGATGTATAGGATTAAGTCGATCAAGAAATGAAGGAATAGACGACACATCAGGCAATATTACTCGGCCGAATTCAGGTAATTTATGTCGATATCATGTCATTCCTTTAACCTTGGTCAAGCCTCATTTGGGTCAAGGCAAAATAACTTTGGAAGTTCATGATGTTTATAAATCAAATTACAGCTAAAATAAATATTTACAGCTAGTTAATTACAAACTTACTATTAACCATAGCAACTTGTTGAACTAAAACCAAGATTTGAAATAATACCATTTGATTACCCGTTGTAAACATTGTTATGGCCCATCTACAATATCATGCCTCCTCAAAGAATAGAGAATACACAAACGCACCAATTTTTATGTTTAACACTGTGTCTTAGCACCAGTACAGGCTAATCACAACACCTGCACTATTTTATCCTTATTAGGGTATCATCCATAGTAAGTAGTAACCTATATATAATTACATTAGGGCAGTTAAGCCAATGAGAAACAATTATATGCGTTTACTAGGTCCATAAATTATTTTTTTTAAACTTAAAATAAAAATAATTGGTACTTATAACCTCATTTTGTGTTTATTTTGTATTTATTTTTATTTGTAAACTTTAGCCTGATATGACTTGAAAAATGTCACAAGTTATTATGTTCAAGTAGTCTCATAATAGGTTTATTTTCGCCTTGAATTTTCTTTTATTAGACGTGATTTATTTATATTGTTGTTTTGACCAATGTACCAATGAACATTTCTGAATCAAGAACATAAATACATTTGTGTTTCTTCCATTTTGTTTATCCTTCTAATATAATGCCTTGAAATAGATTGTTTTGAAGTGAAAGTGCCTGACAAGCCGCTGTATAACTTGTAATTAAGTCATTAGGGATTGGCCTCCAAATTTGTTACCAATGGTCTAGGTTATATTGTGTTTAATATGTTACAGGTAGTACACGGAAAAACCACCCCCTTTGTCACGAAACAATCCGCTGGAAGTCTGACGTTCCTTTAACAGAAGGCCAGCTACGCAGTAAACGTGATGAGTTCTGGGACACAGCTCCGGCATTCGATGGTCGTAAGGAGATTTGGGATGCCCTACGAGCTGCAGCGGTAGCAGCAGAAGCTGTGGATTATGAACTAGCACAGGCGATTCTTGATGGAGCAAACATATCAGTTCCTAATGGTGAGAAAAATATATTTGGTACAAGTTTGCACAGCTATTTATGTCAATATATATACTTTTTTTTTGTGCATTAGGCCTATATAGCTTAAATGCATTGAACCTTTGGAATTGCAAATAAAATCATAAACAATCATCCAAACACACACATTACAATGAAATGATTGGCAGTATGCCTAAATGAACATTTAACATCCCTAGTTGCACAATACTATTAGGCCTAGCTATCAAAGCATGAATGTTACAATTAACCGCAGTGACTTAGGCCACTAATATCTATAGTTATTTGAGGTCGGGCACACAGCTTAAAATTTATTTTTATATTCCACTTAAAAATGATCACTATTCACATTGTTTTCACAAACGGTCTTAACACGTATAGCTTCAAAATGGCGACCAACAAATTTAACCCACATGTGATTGATCATTACGCAATTGAGTTCCTTACAATGGTGCATCCACCCAGTGGATACATATTTTATTCAGTTAAAAATTTCAAAATATGGTATGATAAAATAATCATAAAATAATTTATTATGTATAAAAAAACTGCATGTATTTAGATTTTTCAGGTAAACACAATGCCTTTATTAAAAGGTATTGTTGTATGGATTATATTACACTATAGATAACATTTCAAACAGTTTGGTGTTTACATGGTCTAAGGCATCACACTCGCAATATACTAGACTGCCAATGACGGGGAGATCTGGGTCAGAATACTGGTTGGGTGTACTGAGGGTGGTTTTCCCTAAATTGTTTCCCATTCTCCTTCCATGCAAATGCTGGTAGATTACCTCAAAAGATACTTTCTTCCTCATCTCTAACCTATTAGAGTAATTACTATCATATAATTGTGTAACCTAAATAGTTAGTAAGATGCAGCGATAAAAAAAAACCAGTCAAAAAGAACAACAAATCCAAGTTACTACACTAGCACATGAGACAAAGAGGAACATAAATAGGACATTCATTGTTTTGACAAGATCAATAAAATGCACTGTTTTATGCCTAAAGGTCCATTAAACAAATCCCTGGCTGTAGGCCATAAGCTTTCAAAATATTATAAACTTACACCTTGGGGGGGGGCACAAAACCTTTACAGAGAGTATGCGAATTAGTTGACCATAGAGAGTAACCATACAGAGTAATCATACAGAGTGAAGTCACTTACTAGACCAATTTTCATTTTAACATTGACGTTAACAATCCGAACATATAGCCGGTGTTGGTAGGGTGAGGGATAAAGTTGGCACATAGAGGGTGATGGATGAATGTCTGTCTACACCTCTCTGACCCCACCACTGAAATCAGTTTTTTTAACACCCGCATTTTGTACACACGTAAACTCAAACATACCGTAGAAAAGTTTTTCTTTATTTGTAGGGTGTATCCCTCATATCTAATATACAAGGGGTATGCAGTTTATACCCTGATTTTTATTGTAAAAACAGTTAATAAAAGTCAAAAGATTATTTTGTGACCAACATTATTATTTGTGTTATCTTATAGGTATTGATAATATCTATCAAAGGAAACCGCTGCAGATAACATGACTTTATATATGGATATATTAAAATGGTTTTAGTAACTGGTGACCTGGCGTTCTAGGGGTAAGGTGTCAGACTTCTATGCTGGCGGCCGGGGTTCAATCCTCGGTCCTGGCATGGATTTATCTGATTGCGAAACCCTTTCTTCACCTTTGACAAGACGTGTATTAATCACAACTTGTGAATGTGTGGAATGCCAGGCCTCCACCGTGGTTCGGATCCCACGTAAAACTGTAGGTCCTCCATTTCATCTCACAATCACCCTACCATTACACATTAGCCTAAGTGCGTATAACCCAAACGGGTAGTAAGACGCAGTGCTAATAATAATAATATCCGTTCTCACCCTAAGGGTAGTGTGTAACTTAGGTGGGTAATACAGCTCAAACTAGGCGTTACCGGTACTTCATAGTTGGGTTTTACCATATTTTATAAGAAAAAAAAACTATCTTTATTTCTCAGTAAACAAGTGAAAAATACTTAAAACTGCACTTCATGTGAGTTCTGGTTAGAACATATTTGTGCGCTTAATATGGTGGGAGACACACTCAATAAACATTGCCAGGTGCTCATTTGTAATAACAACAGATGGGACAGTCAGATCCACAATTCCTCAAATCCTATGATATTCAAAGTATTTGAGAAATACAAAGAAAAGTATCTTGAATATAATTATGAAGGGCTTTACTTCGAATAACAATTTTAAGCAATTAGTTTGGAGAGTAACAAAAGGACAGTATTGTATTTATATGATTTAATTTACTAAATTAGTGTTCTCTTTGCTGTTTATGATGTAATTATGATTATTGCTATTTTTATTACTATTATTTCGTGTGAGCTGGTGCTACTAATCACCGGGGTCCAGAAACATGTCTACTGTCAATGGTGTATCCTCTGCTATTGACTGATTTTTTAAAGCCCCAGGATCTCTGCTCAATCCCTTTAGGAGGTTCACCCGGACCTATATGGCAGAGCTCTATTATTTTCCAATAGTGCTTTCACAATTTCAAGATCTTCTCAATATAGCACGGGTACCCCAATGGTTGCTAAACATGTTGACTGCGATAAGTTTGGTGTGCTCGCCATATTTTGATGGACCCTATTCTCCTGATGTCGATGTTAGGACAGGACATTTTACTTTGATGGTCATTGTGGCAGTGAGGGCTTCCATCTCTAAATCCTTACTTAATCCGCGCCGCTGTCCTATTGTCTGGTGGATCGAGGAATGTCGATTGGATATTTCTAAATGTCAAAGGGCACTATGTCGCTTCCATCATCATCCTACTTTGGAGAATCTGGAGTAATTCTGGGTCATATATGCTCAAGCTCTGTCATTCATGAAAGCAGACAAGATTCTTGTAGACAGTTTATATCGACCCTTACAATTTCCACTCCCACAACTAAGGTTTGGGACAGTATTCATAAATTACGTAGCAGTCATAATTATTTAAATAATTTACCTGCCCTAGTGTCTTAACGGTTTTCTTGTTTCCACCCCTATGGAAGTCGTCAATATATTGGGCTTGATATTTGCTGCAATTTTAACACTTCAAGCTACTCTGAGTTCACAGTACATTAGCGGAACATCGAACGCCATAATATTAACTTTGACCATAGTCGGGTTGAGGATTATAACTCCCCCTTTGCTTTATATGAACTGACCTATATGCCCTGTACCAGTTGAGTAGCATGGCTCCTGTCACTGACGACGTTCATTATGGTATTTGGCACCAGCTGTCCCATGCTGGACAGGTGTTCCTTTTGGGCCTCTACAATAGTGTTTGGGAATCTCACCAGTCCCCTCCACTATGGAGGCAGGCAACCGTTATTCTTGTACATAACAGTGGAAAGATAAATTGGAGCCAACTAGCTATAGAACCATAGGCTTAACCAGTTGTGTGTGCAAAATATTAACAGGGGAAAACAGATTTTATACTATTTAGAATCCCATGATCTGCTATCCAATATTCACTGTAGTTTTCGCCGTAACCAATCTATGGTGGATCATCTGGTTCGCCTTAAGACAGCAGTTCATGACACCTTCCTCCATAAACAGTACCTTTTGGCTGTTTTATTCGATTTGTAGAAAGTGTATGAAACCACCTGGCATTAGAGAATATTGAAATACTTTATAATTGGGGGTTTCGAGGGAACCTCTCCGTTTTTATAGCTAATTTTATGTCAGATAGACACTTCTATGTAAGATTAAATAACACCTTAAGTAGCTGATTATTATACTTGAGAAAATGGGGTGCCTTAGGGTAGTATTTTAAGCTGAACATTTACTCCCAACCCCCAATACTTTAACCGATCACATTAGTTTACCACCCGCCTCGGTGGCGTAGTTGGCTAACGCACTTGTCGTGTTGAGCTCGAGTACTGAGGACGGGGAGATCGAGGTTCGAATCTCGGTCGGGTAAACTGGGGGTGGTTTTTCCTAAATGGTTTTCCACTCTCCCCCCCACGCAAATGCGGGTTCACTTCCTCTAATTCAACCTTCCCCATTTCTAATCCATTAAGGTAATTAGTACTTAAAGCGTATAACCCGAACGGGTAGTAAGACGCGGTGCTAAATATTTTTATTATTCATTAGTTTACCCATCTCAACAACCATAAATTTCCTTGGACATTTATTTGATTTTAAATTAACTTTGATTACCCACATCAAAGCTCTGAAAGTGAGGTGTGTTAGCCCTCAATTTGCTTAAAGTAATTAGCAGTCACTCTTAGGTTGTCGACAGGGAGCTCTTGATGCACCTCATAGAGCCTTGGTAAGATCTAAACTTGACCATGGCTCCACTAGATCTTCAGTGTCAAAGATGCTAGATAGTGTCCATCGTGTTGGAATTCAACTGGCTATTGGTTCTTTCCTTGCGAGTTCAGTCAGTATCTGCAGCAATGTCGGTGAGCTCCTTTCTTATTGGAAGCCCTATCTTCTAGCATTTTATGTGTCGAAGCTTCATGGAATGCCAAAGCATGGTGCTTACTGTCCTGTGTTTCATCCCCCTAAACATGTCTTGTATAAAACCAAATGGTGTAGCACTAGAACAGTCGAGATTCGGATTTTATTGGATTTTGACACTATGGGCTAGTCCTTCCAAAGGCTATATCCTTAATTCTCCAGTTTGAGTTGCTCCATAGAAGACACAGCTACCTCGATGCCATCTCGATCTTGCCAAGTTCTTTAAAGCAACAACACCACACAGTATATATGAAATAGCATTTAGTGACCATATAGCCACTTGCTTTCAAGGCTTCAGTCGCATCTACACAGACAGCTTCAGGTCTGGGGCTTCTTTGGGATGTGCTTTTATTGTGGAAAATTTTAATTTTTAATTTGGTTAACTAGTGAAATCAGTATTTTTACTGCTAAATTGTTTGCCATATTTAAATCGTTGTGCTTTGATTACATCATAATTGTTACAGTTTCACTATCATCTGCACGAATTCTGTACGTGCATTGTTGACACTTTCCACTTTATACTCTCGGGATCCTTTTGTGCAGATGATCCAAGAACACATTTTTAAAACTAATTTATTAAACACCCGGCTTGCCTTTTGCTGAATTCCTGGTCACACTGGTCTTTATGGTAATGAACTGGCGGACTGAGCGCCCAAGGAGGCAGTTCATCTCACTCTTGAGGCGAGTTTGGGTGTCTCGTTCTCGGATTAAAAGGATTATGTACGGTGCAGGGTATTATGCACCTTGCACGAGTAGTGGGTTTTGACCCCTGCTCAAAACAAGCTGCGGTCCATCATGGACGGTGTGTCGAGGTGGCCTTCTTCTATACGAAAGTCTAGAAGAGAGGTCATCATGACAAGGCTCTGTGTCAGGCATACATTTCTGAACCATGGGGTTTTATTAATAGGGGATGCACCTCCAGTGTGTGGATTTTGTGTTGCTTCCCTTAGTGTGTACTAAATTTTGGTAGAGTGTCGCTAGTATGCCCATATTCGCCAGACTCTTGATTTTAAAGGCGACCTTTGTTATTTATCACGCCAGGCAAATCGTTTAAATTCCATTTGAATTTAACTCCTATGGAATGTTTCGAATGGAAATTATCTCACATTGAGATTTATTTAACTATTTTAATAAATTTTACTGTTCAGTTATTCTAGTGCATGCACATGAAGTTTTTAGCAGGTGTATTATTCCTATTTTGTCCCCTATGGGGATTTTAATCTTTTATTTTTTCCAAACGATCTAATGACCTTGTTGTGTCAATGAACCGAAAAACTTCAATAACAATAATTTAATGTATTGTGCCTAATTTTATGAAAGTATTTTCTTATTAAATTATTAATTTTCAATTTATACCAAAAGCTAACTTTGAACAATACAATATTTAAATTATTATGCTAGTATACATTTATTCTACATCAGGCCCAATCATCCCATAAAGGCAATTATAAATTATATTATGATGCATAATGTTTGCATATAATGTGTTTTAAATTAGCTGCGCTTAGTTAGAATATTGTAATTTATAAATTAAAATAAATATATCAGCATATTAAAATCCCACTATTTTACTCTCACAGCCTTTTAGACCACATTTTGAGGTTTAATTAAAAGATAATAGAGTACTGTTAAATCCTCATGCCATAGTGCTCAATTGATAAAGTAGTGGTTTTACATTAAAAACATTTTTAATAAATAAAACTAATTCAATTTTGTTGTCTCTCACATGTAAGCAAGGTTTATACAACCTTTTTTTCCTTAAATCTAAACATTTTGATTGACTGACATGTGGGGGAAATTTGACAGTCATAATATGTTGACTATTTACAGAACTATGCATTTTTTCCTTATACTGCACTCCTAGGAAACATTTATGAACAGTTTTTCAAAACTTTACCATTTTATATCTCAGAAAGTATGTGGCCTAGGGAAGAATTTTTATACATGGACTACTAGTCACTTGGTAGTAGTAACAAGTAAAAAAAAAGGGTTTCATGAAAATCTGAAGTGGTGGGTGAATTGGCATGAAATGCGCCTATACTATATTTTGTTATTTAATTATGCTCCAATTATTTTGAGATAATTATTTATTGTATAGCTAGGCATGGTCAACACTAGCGTTTTTCCAAATATCATTATATAAAACTTTTAATCCAAGAATTTTTTTTTTCCTGTAAAATTTAATTATTGTGTTGGGTCTTGGGGTGAAACGCTCGCCTCAGGACCCAATGCTCATGGGTTCAAACCCACCAGGGGTTGACAAATTTTTCTTGAGTGAGATAAATCCTTAGCACAACTTCCTTCAGAGGGAAACTAAAGCTGTTGGTCCCATTTCGATTGTGGTATGTAAAAGAACCCTGGAAGGTATGAGAAAATATCTTAACCCGGTTGAATTGGTAGGCCTTTTCACTCTTATTCATAGAGATTCTCGTGTGATATAGTTAGTCAGCTCGGAAAGAGCACGTTAAATACCTCAAATAAATAAATTTAATTTTTGGTAGCTTAAACATTTGACATTTCCAACCTTCAAACATAATTAGTTCACTTGCCCATTGATGCATGTAGGGGTCAATTGATGCTTTCAGAGATAATTTTCTTGTTAAAAGGTTTTCTCACTGAATGCTACGACGAGCTGGGGACTCGCTACCAGGTGCCGGTCTACTGCTTGTCCTACCCCATCAATATTGTCAAGGAGGACAATGGCAGGGACTCTCCGGCAGAGTGCTCAGGTAACAAATTTGATTGGTATCTTTAAGGCAGACAAATATATGGTCCATTTTCCATAGGAAGGGCCTTTTATTTAGGCCTATTTTTTGTAGTCAAAATTTTTACATTTTGATATATTTTATAGGCATTGATAATATATACAGATATCAAAATTGACATCTGCAAACCACACGGCTTGACATAAGAATATGTGAAAAAATATCTAGTAACTTTTCTAGCTATCAAATCAAGTTTTTATATAAAAATAGGACTGTACCTTTTAGAAGAAGTTACCAAACTTTGTCATTTTGTAAAGATATTTTATGAAATCTAAATCTAGTGAACCCCTCCTAAATATAGTTTGTTTTAGCACAACGTTTTACTACCTTTTTAGGTTATATGCTTATATACTAATTACTCTAATGGCTTTAAGGATTAGAAGGGTTACATTTAGATGAAGTGTACTCATATTTATGTGGAGGGAAAGTGGAAAACCATTTTGGGGAAAATAAACCACCCTCAGTATATCTGACCGAGATTTGAACTTTGATCTTGTCATCAGCACACTAGCATAACTATGAGAGAACCACCTTAGACCATGCAGCCACCAAAGAGAATCTAAATTTAGTCACTGTATGTTATAAAAGTCTGATTTTCTACACCGATATCAAAGCAGTTGTCTGTAAATGTCATGAACAAACTTTAATCACAGGGACAGTCAGGGTCACCAAACACTTGGGAAATCAGAGAATCTAACTAAAAAACTAAACATAAATTGGAATATGTATGGATTGAAACTGCAAGATTCAAATAATACTCCCTTGTATGGAAAAAAATAACTTAAGAAATAAGCACACTGATTTGAAAAAATAGCCTTATGATCCTCTTATTCTAGTCTTTGAAACGTCGGGTTGTGTTCAACTGCATACATTTTTCCATCAAAGTAGAACCGTCCTGCTCTAAACACCAATGGCATGACTCACAATAATAATTTTTATGAAAAACGAAATTTAAATTTATTAGTCTAGTCTAAAGTGTCTCCTTAGCTCATTGATGGTTATAAATGAAAACTTAACATTCATTTTTAAGGTGTATCAAGCTTTATTTATATTTTAGATTGAAGCATTAGAATTGTTAGTATTTCCATTTTCCACATTCTTATTATAAATTTTGTTTTCTTTAATCCTATTTATGAACTTTTTTTTCTCTCAAAGAACCAATAGATGGAGGCGCAGAAATGGTGCTGAAGCTACGCCTGTCCTCAACTTGTGTGGACGTAAAACTACCAGTTTCAACCAAGGATACCATTGGTATGGCCAAGAAGAAACTGCAGGTGTGTGCATTGTTTAGTAATAAGAGCATTTGATCGGTTGTTTACTCATTTTTATAGTTTTTGTAAGGTTTTTGGTTTCATTTTAACCAGCCGTTCTAAGTGTGCACCAGTGCCGTTGCCTCCAACCTCTGTAATTGAGCCAATTCCCAACTGGGTGCACATATTTTAGTTTTTTCCCTGTATAGCTTACTATTCTCTTTTCTCTTATAATCCAACAAGAATATATGAACCTTTGCTAAAATTATCCATAAACCGTGCACAGATGACAAATTACCAGGTACTTCTTCTAATAAAGAATTTATTAATTATTACAAGAGTTTACAACTTCCTACTAATATAGACCTTAATAACAACCAATTTGGATTAAGTAGTGGTCTGTTCCCTAGGGACTAAATAGCACCAAATTAAGGATAACTCCCATCTAAATACAACATTACATATAACACAATGTAATTGTTGGTTGGTAAATATTTCAAAGTAATAGTTAGAAAAAACTACAACATAGTGGAAATGAGAAAGTTAAGTTTGCTACCTTACTGGGTAAATGAAGTGTACATAACAGCACAGATTGATTGTGCATTTTAGTGTAGTTGAGTTGTGTGTGTGTNNCCATCCAGTACTGTTTCCAGCCTGTGGCCTGTGTCAGTTTTTTATTCAAGTTGATATATTTTCCACTACCGGCCTTCTAAGCTTGTCATAGCTTCATTTGCCTTATAATTTAACTTAAGATTAGGACAAGCACAACATCCAGTCCCCAGCCGTTTACTAAGTTGTATACCAATTAATATCCTGTAATGTCACATGTTGATGGTGTTTTTAGAGCCAAGAAGGTTTGGAGCCGTCACGGCAGAGGTGGTTCTTTGGCGGCAAGCTGTTGGGGGACAAGTTGCGGATGGAAGAAGCAAAGATCCTCCCCGGCTATGTGGTGCAGGTGATAGTGAACAGTGAATCCATGTCACGTGTAGACAGCTGAACACACTTTCACATGTGTAAATAATAATTGGTTTAGAAATAGAAGAGAGGTTAGGAAGGCAGAGACTAAATATTTTGGGTGAATTACAGACACAGAAGAACAAAAATGAAGACATTTTAGGAAAATTTATGTTTTATGTATGGAATTCTAATTTGTTTTTTAAGTACACTTTTTCTGCATGGAAATAAAGTTTAAGGCTGTACCTTCCTATCATCTTATCGATTTTGACATTACTCTTAGTCATTAAGTTTTTAAAGAAAGATTTAGGGGAAGCTGTTTTTGATTTTTCAGGAGCACACGTTAAAATATATTTAAGTGACAACCATTTGTGATGTGTTTTAACTAGTGTTCTTGAATTGTATAATTCTTAAATTCAAATTTGTATCAAATCTAAAATGGTGATTTCAAGTCGAAACCTATATATTTGGATTTCAACATTGATATAAATATATATATCTATTGTTTTTCAAATAGTGAATATGTCAAATGCCATAGGAATCAAGGATTTGAGTGTCTCGTCTCTGATTTTAGCCGTATTTATCGAAGATTTGTTAACATGTTCAGATCTCTCTTTCCTAGAATAATATATTAAATAATTAACATGTCAATAATTAATTAATGGCAACGAAATATTGACGTTTTTGTGAATTTTATTTGTGCTTTATTTTATATAAAATTAGCATATTTATTTAATACCATATTAAAACTTATATAATCCACTTTATTTCATACTTGCCTATCTTGATTGGCAGTATGTATGCATAGAAAGAAAGAGTATAAAATATCCACAGTTTTAAGGGGGATATTAATTATTTTTGTACTACATTGTGATTTTATCTAAAAAAAAATTGGCATTTTATATTTATTTTATATTAAAAACTAACAAATTTAATAAATGTTTATCTATATTTTTTTTAAAGTTAAATTGTTTCTATTTTGTTGTGAAAAAAACCATACATATTAAAGTGCTCTTGGGAAAATGTGTTGGCTACTGTATTTATGTAAAAATAACTTGAAATTAACTATTTTAAAGTTTTAGGTGTAGAGGTGTATCTCTTTTAATAAGGAAAAAAAGGGTGTGTAATATTTTGTTACTAATTGTTTGGAAAAAAAAACTTGCAAAGATTTTGTGTTCAAAAGAGTTTTAAATTAGTTAATACATTTATTTTAAAAGGATCAAACAAGCTTTGTAACTTTTGATCCTGTTTTGACACTTGGAATACAAATAAACACACAAGTTGTTTGATTTAAAGATCTGTGTCAGTTCTTGCATGCAAATTTTAATATATCTTCAAATAAGCAAGATCGATTGACTAACATTTCTCTAAATCAAAGACTACGAATGATAAAATGTTTCAAACCAAAGAAATGACCAAGAACAAATTTTATATTCATAATACTATATTGTACTTATGTTATTCATGATTTTTAAAAAACTCTTAACTTTGTAAATGGAGATTGTTACTAAAACATGATCTTAAGCCTATAAAATTTGATGTTTCTTTTGGCTTTATATTTGCTCATAGTAAAATTAAGTTTCTACTATAAACAGGTGTTAGAAGAAACAACGCTGATTAAGCAAAAAAATTAATTTGAAGCTACATTTTACTTCAAAAGTGTTTCCACAACTTTTTTTTTAACAAGTCCAACCAAACAATTGGATTAAACAAACAACACAAATTTGATGTTTGATATTATGAGTCTTTAACATTGAAAAGAGTAACACAGTTCCGATTTTACATTGCAGTCACTATTGTAATGATTATTTAAAAAAATAGATCGCTACCACTCAATTCCTCAACTTAGGTTTAAATATACTCTTCAGAAGGGAGCGTGAAATTTGCAACACCACTTTTTAAAAGAGGAAACAAAAATAAGAGAAGGAAGAGAGAAAAATTTTTTTTAGAAGAATGACCGGAATTTATTAAGAACTTATAATAAAAGGAACAATTAAATAAATAACATAAAATTAAGGGTGTGCAAAGCTTCGAAACAAACATCAGCTTCTATTTTGCTTCAAAACAAACATCAGCTTCTACTTTGCTTCGAAACAAATTCTGGCTTTAAAGCTTTGTCAGTAAAAATACTCAATTTATGTTCATTTATAGCCATTCTAACCTATTTTGTACATTATAAATTAGTATTTATATGAAAAAATCTAGAAAAATTAAATTGCATATTGTGATAAAAACTTGATTTGTCAGAATAACAAGAAATATTACAAACAATTGTGCAATAAAATATTATCCAGGTAATTTTAGTGTATACATTAATCTAAATAATCACAACATAATAATTTTTCAAGCATAAAACAACTTAAAGAAAATATTCAAACTTTGATTTGGCTTTGAGAATATTTCATATATTCTATTAGAGTCCGCTTCGAATTGAAAAAGTGAACTTCGCACACCCCTACAAAAAATAAACATCTCTCTTGATTTCTCTACTACCTCATATACTCTTTGTTCCCCCACTCTTTCCCAGATAGCCCGTCTCAATTCATGCATCTAACTTAGATGGGTAATGTATCTTGAACCAGATGCCAACCCTAGTGTGGGTTTCTGAGGCAGTGGAATGGAGATTAGTGAAATCATTAATTTTGGTGCATTTAAAAAAAGTTATCTGAATTAAAGTGTGGGCTTCGACTTTATCTTAAAAAAAGAAATTCTAGCTTCAACAATTACAAAACCAGACAGCTAAAATACTAAATTTATTTTCATTTATTGCCATTTATAACTTTTTTATATTAAAAATTAATTTTATAAAATAATCCAAAGTAATTTGATGCCAGACATGTTTTGATAGAAACTTGATTTATGATTAAATATTACAAGTATTGCAATGAAACATTTTTTCAAGCATAAAACTATTAGTAAATGATTTTTAAACTTTGATTCATTTTCAAGACCTGATTCTTATATTTGTTTCTAGCATGCTCTGAATTGAAAAGTTCAACTTTACATTCCCATATCACAATTATAAATGTTAAAATTAAAGAAAGAATCTTTGACTCTTTCCAATTTTGCTGTATTCGAGTGAAGAATTATTAAAATCACACCTAATCTTGCTTTCGAATTCTAACATTGTCATATATAATAATAATAATAATAATATTTAGCACCGCATCTTACTACCCTTTCGGGTTATACGCTTTAAGTACTAATTACTCTAATGGATTGGGAATTGGAAAGGTTGTATTAGAGGAAGTGAACCCGCATTTGCGTGGAGGGAGAGTGGAAAACCATTTAGGAAAAACCACCCCCAGTTCACCCGACCAAGATTCGAACCTCGATCTCCCCGTCCTCAGCAGTCGAGTTCAACACGACAAGCGCGTTCGCCAACTACGCCACCGAGGCGGGTATTGTCATATATAATTTGTATTTATGACCATATATTGTGTTTGTTACTTTTATATATATTTTTTTATATCCACCTTTCCTTTACCTTCTTCCAAAATAGTTTACAAATCTGAAAACAATGAAGAAAGGAAGTACGCTACTAAATATCTCTGGGCTCGTTTGGATCTGTGGTGATAAAAGTTCCAATACTCCAATTGTTATCAAAGGATTAAAGTCATGGCTTTCGTTGTGTAAGGAGGACCTTGTTAACTGCCATTTCTTGTTGTCCTGTATGGAAACATATTCCTTATTTAAAATGATTCTAACCGAGATATTAGCTTTTCAAACTGTATTTGTGATAGCCTTATATAGTATAACTAAGGTTTGAAATAATTGTTTGCTACAGAATGAATAAAATATCAATATTTTAAGAAATATATCTTTATAATTTTGGAGGTTATTTTATATATGGATTTCACTCCATACGTTCAGTGTTTAAAATTTTATATGGAATATGAATTCTATGATTAAAATTGTCTCCGCCAAAGTGGGCATTTACTTAGATTAGATAACAATTATCTCTTTGTCCAGTGGCGGCATTGTAAAAGGTAGACTGGTCCTCGTTTCATTATCAAGCTTTAGTCTATTGTTTATGCTGTTTCATCCGTATATGAAAATAATTATTTTCGTATTATTCCGATAATTAAGATTCCCCCCCCTTTTTTTAAATAAAAGCTTCCCTGTTATTTAAACTAATGCAATAGTTAATAAGACTGTTTGTGTGTGGTAGAGCTTAAAGACACATTTGATTTCCACTTTTTGCCACAAAATCTTTGTGTTTTTACTGTGTTTTGTACAAACATTTATTTGGTCACAAAAAGCATGTCCCATACACCTTGTTTGAGGTTAGGGTGGTTGAGGTATGCTTTTACAGGATCAAAATTTGTTAATTTTTTAATATTGTATATACACATGCATGTGCAGTTTAGTTTGTTTTTTAGTACCACCCTTTCGGGTTATACGCTTATTTACTAATTATGCTAGTGGTTTTTAGGAGGGTTTGAGGTTTTGAGGAAGTTTGCATTTAGGTTAAGTGTACCTGCATTTGTGTGGAGTGATATTGTAAATCCATTTTGAGAAGAAAAAAAAGGCCAAGATTTGAGCCTCAATCTCCCTTTTATTGGCAGTCTAATCTATTACGGGAGTGACACCTTAGATCATGCGGCCACCGAAGCGGGACTATTGGTTGTTTGTCACCTATACTCGCCATATTGAACCAGTTTAAATTGACAGTCATTACTTTTATAAAAGAATACTATAAATTATAAACAAATTATTATTAATCGATTCTTAATCTCATGTAACATATAAATACTTGTTTTAATTTGTCCATGTTTCATATTTCAATCTATTAAATTAAGTTTAATTGAATAATTTGTAAAAAAAATATATTTATATATACATTATTTTAAAGATTTTTTAAAATTTTAATTTTGTAACAAACTCCATTATTACATCACAAATAAATTAATTAAAATATTGCTTTATACTATACACATTTGTGAGACATTTTGTGTTTTTTCTTAATTTAGGTTTAAGTTTTCTTTTCATGACCTAGCATAACTTAAATACAGAGCTATAGAGAGAGTTCCAGTAATGAACTTTAATTTTAAATTAGTATTTACATACTTGATATTGATGAAAAGTTAGGTTTGATAAAATTAATTTTGAATTTCTTTATAACTGGACAAGACTATAATTTGTGTGTTCAAAGAAAACGTGCCAGACCAATAATATTATGATTTTCTTTACATTACTTAAATTTTGTATTTAATTTTCCATTTATTTTAACATTGTTTCTTTGTATATATATATATATGTACTGTAAGTAGTCAAGGATATTCATATTTTGTTTTCTCTTTTAATACATTATATATATTAAAAAATTGTACAGAGTTAAATGATGCATTTTTTACTTTGTGCTCAAATTAAAATAAAAGTGAAAGTTTTTCATTAAAAAAATTAATTTAAGGAACTGATTTTGTTGAGTTTTTCCCAAATTTTAATCTTATTGTAATTTCAAACTAAAGATGTCTCCAAAATTACTGAAAGATTGTTCTTGTGGGTGCTCATTGTGCTTTATTTAATAAATTTGTGTTTGTAAAAAATATGACAAAGACTGTATCCAAAAAGCTATAATACAGTAAAACCTCCTTAATCCAAACTAAATGGGACCAGAGCTTGTTCGGATTAAGCGGAAGAATATGGAGGGCTCTGCGGGAGCACAGTGTAATTCCACAAATTTTAAATTAGTTATTTTTAGTTAAAGAAAAACACATTGTGTTGACTACAACATATAAATATTTAGTATTTTTTTATCATCAATTTCTTACAAACCTTTCTCAACTTTGAGTTTTATCAATAAAATATATTTCTTTATCTTAGTTTGAGTTTTTCCTTCTGTTTTCCAAAAACTATTTAGATTATCCGATCTTCATACTACCAGGTTTCGATCATATGGGGTTTTACTGTATGTTTAAAAACTATTTGTACTTACAGTAATGATTCAAATTTTGGATACTTTCTTTTAAGATAAGTTTGTAATTTTTTTTACTATATTAAAATTTATCTAACATTATAGAAAGGAAATTAACTTTTGAGATGTGATTGATATATCCTCCTCACACACAAATTTGAGGTATCTTAAGAGTCTTAAACATTCAATATTTAAATACTTGTTTACTTGAGTGCCATTAATTATTTTATTATTAATAGGGGTCTGCAAGCTCAAATGTTTTTTAAAATTTGATTTGATCTCTAGTGAGCTTCTCTTAA
>CABFOW010006566.1:0-17717 GCA_902141385.1 Timema californicum | reverse complement strand
AATAAAATGTTTGTTCAGAAATGAAAAAAAAAAAAAAAATTGTCTCCATCCATAGTAATTTTCTAAAGAAAAAATGCATTAAACTACTATAATTACTATTGTCATTATCATTATTGTTGTTTTTTCAAAAGGCAACATTTCTTTATTGACTATAGGGGTTTCGAGCACCTCATAAAGATATGACATCCCAAATACCGTTGGTTATACGAATAAAAAGTCTACAGAAGAGACCAACTACGTTGTATGACTTTAATACTCTTTAGAAATAAGTGGTTTAATAATATAAATACCACTTAGGTGACTGCATTGTTTAGCGCGCTACTCCCGCAGTCGACTATACTGCCTATGATGGAGAGATCAAAGTTCGAATCCCAATCGGGTGTACTGAGGGTGCACAAATGCGGGTACATCTACTATAAATATAGCCTTCCTAATTCCTAAAACCATTAGCGTAATTAGTACGTAGGCGTATAGCACGAACGGGTAGTAAGACGTGGTGATGACAAACGTTAATAGTCCCGAGTTCAATTCCCAGCAATGCCGAAAACTGAATAATTGGTTAAATGCTGGGTTCTCATTTCCCAGTGATGATTTAACGGTCAGGGGCTGGGTGTTGTATCAGTGCTAGGTGTAAGGGAGCTATATATAGTATGATTTTGTTAGGAAGAACATTATAAACTAAATACTAACATTACTAAAACAATTTTAATATATTCCCAAAGTCATGTTATCTGCAGCTGTCACTTTTGATAGATACTATCAATATCTATAAAATAACACAATATAGTAAAATGCTATCAATGTTGGCGGCAATGAGATATGTTTGAATTTTCTCTACTGTTCTTCCAATCAAAATCAGGGTAGGCCTATAATAGATGGAGGATGTTGGAAGCTGCGCGTATCCCTCCTAGTACGCTTTGCTCAAACAACATTACTAAGAGATTCTACAGTAGCGCTACGGCTTCTTTGGTGCTGACTGACAGCTGACGGCTTTGAAAAGTTACCAGACAAAATTATGTATCCTTACGCCAAACCAAATGTATCTGCAAAAACATGTGTTTAGCAGCTGTCACTTTTGACAGTCAAAATTTAGGTATGTACCTAAATTTTGACTGTCAGAAGTCAGCTGTGAACTGTCAGTCAGCACCAAAGAAGCCATGGGGCTATTGTAGCAAAGATCACAGCAACAAACATATCATAACGACTGTAAAAATCATACGATAATAATTCCAGTTTAGAAAGGAAGGAACCTTTTTGAATGCTAGAGAAGTTTGATTTTTGGACACCAAGTCTGCTAACCTTTAGGGCTATTCGCATATCTACACTTATTATGGTTGTGATGGGGAAAGCTTAATTGAAAGGTGATTTACCCTCATTTAGCGTGGATGGAGAGTTGGATAGGTACAATTTAAGAAGAAAAAACACCTTTAGTACACCCAAACATGATTCGAAACCTGATCTTCCCATCATAGGCAATCCAATATATTACGAGTTTGATGTCTTAGACCAGGGATGGGGAACCTGTGACCTTTAAAGCCCCATGTGGCCTTTTGAGATGTTCGGTGCGGCTTTTCCGCATATTTTGTCAATTATGGCCCTTCATCGTTTATAAATATCCATTCTAAAACTCAAATTGTATTTCTACAATATAATAAAATCAAGTTGTTTGTTAACTGTAGAAACGTTTAGTTTGTATAGCTCCATTCTTGAGTGTTTTACTATTAGATTTTATAATCCATATTGCATTCTGATATTATATAATTTTACAATATATTATTATTATTATTATTATTATTATTATTATTATTATTATTATCATTCTGATATTATATAATTTTACAATATATTATTATTATTATTATTATTATTAATACCGCGTCTTACTAACCGTCCGGGTTACACGCATTTACGCTAATGTGTAATGGTAGGGTGATTGTGATATGAAATGGAGGACCTACAGTTTAACGTGAGATCCAAACCACGGTGGAGGCCTGTCATTCCAAACACTCACACGTTGTGATTAATACACGCCTTGTCAGAGGTTAAGGAAGGTTTTGGTAATCAGATAAATCTGTGCCGGGACCAAGGATTGAACCCCGGACCCCAGCACAGAAGTCCAACACCGTACCCCTAGACCACCAGGTCACCCTTTACAATACAAATCTACATTTAAATCTACAAATGAATCAAAATCTATGAAGAACAAACTTAAGAAATAATGAAAATCCTGTATTCGTAAATTATTTTCTAATTTATGTTTTTTCCAAAAAGTGTTCATCTATGAATAATAAATACCTAGATAAAAAATTTAAATTCGTTCTCAGTGAGGTGAGGTGATGATAGTAGTGAATATGATGACCGTGCGAATTATTCCTTTTACAAGAAAAATTGCCTGGTATCGACCGGGAATCGAGCCCGATACCTTTGAGTCAGCAGTCAGGTGCTTTGACCACCATATCACGAGGCTCGTTATAAATCTTAATATAATATGGTAGCAATATGTGAAACATTATATCCATCTCATGACTTGGAGGTTTGAGTATCTCTTAAGCTCCGACCTCCCAAATAACTCTCCCAAACTCTTGTCATTCTTTCAAGAATGAGGGGGCCATCCATCACGCTTCAATGATTCTGTTTTCCTCCACCCACGCAAAGGAGACACAGATCTAAAGTTTCTTATTCCCCCGGAGTTGTAAGAAGAAGAAGAGGGGGTGGGGGCGAATGTGAGTGTATAGATGTGAAAAGGTAGGCAAGGTCGGTCAAAGAGAACTATTAGGTCGCAATATACTAGCTATTGCTGCCAACTTAAAGAATATAGACATGTGAATGATATAATGGTTTCGAGAAGCCAGGTGGTTGCTGATATGTTTAGTGGTATGGACTTAGTCAAAATAACTTCCCTCCCAGACCTAAGGCCACACTTGAACCGAGGTAATAAACTTGATTTCAAGGCTATAAACGGCCCAAGTGGGTGGATATTAGAGGTTTATGTCCGTGTGACACTTGAAAAACATAATGAAACCTAGTTTAGTCGGTAGAGTTGGGATATTTGAAAAGATAACTAAGGATTTCTTTTTGTGACGTGATACTCTTTTTAGGGTCAGTTTTATAGTCAAAATGAATACGCCTCAAGTGCAGTATTATATTAAAGTATGAAAAAATAAGGTTTGAAACATCTCAATTCAAATATATTGAATTACATATTAAAATTAAAATCAGCGGCTTAAAAAAATTGTGGTTTTCGTTGATTTTCTAGATTCGAGGGAGGTTTTTGCCAACCTTAGAACCAACCGGGTCAGCACTTTAGTCCTGTTCCCTGATAGAAGTACAATATATAACTTTTTTTCAACAGGTGATTTCAAAGAATCAATCAATATCTTTTGAGTTACTTGCTCAACATTTCACACACACACATACACACACACACACACTTACCTAAATGTCAGCAAACATAAAAGGGAGATTGCCTAAATAAAGAATAAACATTCAGATTTCAGAGCTAAAAAAGTAAGGAGGTACAACAACAAAAAAACCTTTGTTGTCACAACAATTTTCTTCCACTCGACAAAGTAGTATTGAATCGGTGTTCTACCTAGCCTGAGATCGAATGATGACAATCTGAATAATAATCCTGGTAGGAGCTTAGTACCGGGGGCAGCCAACTGGATCTAGTGTGCTGTGTCTTTGTGCAGGGATCAGGGTCGCATGATCTGTCTCCCGTGAAACGCGATTACGCTGTCTTATGCCTGGTTTACACGATGCGTGAAGCCATGCTCTTTGATGAGCGTGTAAGTCCGAGCACGCTCGGAGAACGCTCACAACAGATGATATGCTCGGTGCTCCGAACGGAGCATGCGTGAAACCAGGATCTGTCACCGTTCCATGCTCCAAGCAAGTCGTTACACGCCCAAGGCGTTTATTATTAATTTTTATTCTTGTTGTTTTATTGTTCGTTGTTTTTCTCATTTATCTTTTAATGAGTTTTAATAATTACTCGACCTTAGCCTGAAGAAACAATTTATGAGTTTAATAAACTGTATCGGGTAGAAATAGGCCCTTGGGAAACTATCTCCCCCGAATCCAGCTCCCCATCCGAATTCTCTTCCTTTTTCCTATGGTTTCCCACAAATTGTTTGAAATTAATTGCCACACTACAATAATTGCATCACTGACACTCTGCCATCTTGCCAAACTAAAAGAAGACTTCCATTATGTCTCTTTCTAGTAAAATTAGAGGAAGGAGTGTACTCGTGGAAACAATAGCAACATGTAAACACTTCCGAGCACAGAACTTGGAGGAAAGCTACAAGCATGCAATTAAGCGTGCAAGACATCAAGCAGTGAGCATGTTTCCTTGAATAGTTTCAAGCATCGTGTGAACCAACTCAAATCAACCTTGTTTTCAGACAGGACCGTACCGCAGCGCCACAAGTAAAGTTTGATTCACACCCGCAGGACTGTGCGCCGGCTGTGTCGTGTTTTTACCATGCTTTGACTGTTTTGGTCACCAAAGTTACTTTTGACATTGAGTTTTTCCGTTATTTCCTTCCAAATAACTTCTTTAATGAGATTATTATCGCATTCTTTATGTTTCAAATTATATATTTGTACCGCAATTACTAAGTTTCCCTCTGCCATAATTACTGAAAACGATAGTTCTGTTGGAATGTTCTGAAGACATTGTTTTATTGTAGATAAGAGCCATCGTAAAGTTTCACCCTTGCCGGAAGAAGCTGAACTAGGAGAAACAACGCATGGCCGACCATAGGGCACTCGGATTTCAATTCACACTGTAAGAACCATCGTAAAGTTTCACACTTGCCGGAAGAAGCTGAACTAGGAGAAACAACGCATGGCCGACCATAGGGCACTCGGATTTCAATTCACACTGACAGGGCTGTGCACCTACCATGCTGGATCATTTGGACCGTGACCTTGGGGGAACACTTTTTAATCAAAGCTGACATAGTTGGAGCACGGTCGGCGCACAGTCAGCGCACAACCCCCTCAGTGTGAATCAAACAACGGTCTTACAAGGTTACTCATATGGGCATGACCTGTTCGAGATTGTTTGCAGCACGACACAGTCGGCGCACAGCCCTCTCAGTGCAAATCCATCTTCACAGGGCTGTGCGCCGTCTGCGTTGCTACCATGCTTTGAATGCTAACGACTTGACATGGCTGACGCACAGCCCTGTAAGTGTGAATCCAACTTAATTTGACTATGGATCAATCCATACGCTGAAATAAGACATACAGAACTCACCGATCACCCCGATGTTTACATATCAGAGTATTGAAATTATAATTTGTAAACTATTTATTCAATTTTAGGGATCACTCTCTCGGAACGCTGAGACATCCGAAAATGTCACGTAATTAAAACATGTGGTTTGTTCTCTTAAAATATGATTCACTCCAAGATGAATATGGCACTAGTAGAAGCGTGGTCTAAATGTAAAGGTCATTTAGTCTGATTTGCCAGTGACGAGGAGGTTCGGGTTAGAATCCCGGGTGGATGTACTGAAGATTATTTAAAATGGTTTATCACTGCCCTTCCACGTAAATGTGGGTACGGCATCCACATTTTTACGCCCTTAGCGTACTTAATATACATACGTATAGCCCAAACGAATAAGGGAAACGATTTTAAAAAGAAACATTTGAATTTGAAGTTTTATGATTTAAAAAAATTAATAGATTTTATTTTTGACGTTTCACACAAAATATATTGCAATTAGGAAAAAAGTAGATGACTAGAAGAAAAAAAATGTATCCCGTTAGTCAAACAAATAAGGCCATTTTTAACAAGGTCATAACATAGAATTCTGAGATTTTTTGAGCATTATTTTAGATGTTTCGAAGCTTTATAAATGCCTAACTCATAAATATTGCAGTGTGCAGTATGAGGATATTTCTCTTCAAGTAAGTGGTACCCTTAAATCCACGTTGGTGTAATTATTAACTGTCAAATTTAGTTAATTGCTATTTTAGTGCTGTAATTGCTTGTGTTATAACTATTTAA
The DNA here is from genome assembly GCA_902141385.1 of Timema californicum. Lineage (NCBI taxonomy): Eukaryota > Metazoa > Arthropoda > Insecta > Phasmatodea > Timematidae > Timema > Timema californicum. Next base: position 11,692 of record CABFOW010006566.1, on the reverse strand, counting down.
GTATTTAATTTAATACAAGGGCTATTTAAAGTCTTAATATAAGAGATAGGGCTGAAGAGGGCTACTTAAAGGAAGTACACCGTCATTAGTGTAGGGAAACGGGAAAGTAGCATATCAAAAATACCTTTCTGTGCTAGCGGCTAGTATTAAAACCCTGGCTCACCCAAAAACAGCAATCAAGTGCAATGCGAGTCTAGCGTCTTAGACCCCTCAGTCATACTGCACGTTTTTATAGTTGTTTTATTAGGTACGATTTTATTCCAATAATATATAGAAGTGAATTGAATTTAATTAGATTATCTTTGTTAACCGGAAGGGATGTTTAATTTAAAGAAAATGCACCAGCATTCGTTTGAAGAGGAGCTCCAACTATGTTGGGACACACCAACCTCATTGTTGTCGCTCAATGAGGTGTTTCTATTTTAAACATAATTTATCTTTACGTTTCATATATTAATTATAAATATATTTAATAGTGATGACCCTCTCGAATTTTCAAATCCTTCAAATACTTAAGGATATTCAATATTCAAGGTGTCTAAAAATGTCATACTCGAGAAAAATAAAACTTATCTTTAATCATTAATCATAATTAATTTACCACTTAATTGAGAATGTTATAATTTAGTACGATTTTTATTTTCTATAGGTACTAATGAATTAATGTGAACCTAATCAAAAGTGAAGAAAAAATATCTTAACAGTGTGGAAACGTTAATATTTTTCTAGAGATGGGTCAAATTCCTTATTTTATGAATCCAAATCTTTATTTTTATTAAGAACACCAAATCTCACATCTTAATCTGAGAAAACATGGTAAACTAAGAGGTTTAGGCCTACTTAAATACATAATCTTGAGTTGTTATACAACATAGAGGTAGTAAATAAATGTTCTTACATTTTTGCTGCAAGGTATTTATAATAGCAGTCGCCTATCATGTTCATACAAGTGGTAAATTAATGTTATGGGCTCTGGCTGTTGATCTGATGATAATAATAATAATAATAATAAAAATAATAATAATAATAATAATAATAATAGGATAAACCACCACTTAAAAGTATTACAACTTTAAAAACACTGCAAATCTAAAATTTGGAGGGGTAAAATTTTGGCTTTGGCACCACATCTTACTACCCGTTATGGTTTTACGCATATTGACTAATTAAGTTATCGTGTTATGGATGAGGAAGGTTGAATTTAAAGGAAATGTACCCATATTTGCGCGTAGGGATAGAAAGTGGAAAACCATTTGGGGAAAAAACACCCTCAGTACATCCAACTGGAATTCGAACCACGATCTCCCAATCATCGGCAATGCAGTATGTTGTGAGAGTGATGCCTTAGACCAAACGGCCACCAAAGTTTGTTTTTATTAATCTTGAAGTTGATATTTTCTCAAATCCTCAAATCTATAATAACGTAAGGATTTGAAGATTTGAGGCTCTAATATTTACCTTTTATGCTTATCATTATATTCTAAGATTCGGATTCGAGATTTAAGATTCGATAGAATGTGGATTTGAATCATCTTTGATATTACAATAATAATGCAACCAAATTGATCCTCCCATCCTATGTTACGTCTCCCCCTAGTTAAGATATGATTATAGAGCCATCTTCAGCCCAAGTTGAGCGGTCTACCGTACCTGTTTCGACCAACTTTTCGCTCGCGTCTAAAGACTCAATGATGTATTCGAGCAGCTGATGCACACCTTGATCCAAATCATCCACCTCGCTGCTTGGGTAAATAACAGGGAGACAGAAAAGGGAAGGAGGTTCTTTCTTACATTCTTACCTACACCCTCGCAATCCACAGGACCACGAGATAGTTGGAGAGGTTGACTCAGGGATGGTGTACGATATAGTCCAGTTTTCATAGAAAGGATCTTATCCGACAAATAGAAACATTCCTTTGTCTACTTTCATGCATTCAAACGTCAAGTTATGTGATCTGCATCGGTCGCTTTTGATAGATATTATCAAAACCTATAAAATAAAATTATTAGTTAAATATAATCAATATTGGTCGCAAAAAAAAATGTTTGCACTTTCTAAAAGGCCCTTCCTATGAAGATCTGACTGTATCCAAACTTATTGGTGTTTTACTTATCATACACGTTCATGGGGTGGAAGAGGCATTCAATACCTCCGTGATAAATTTCTTTGGGAACAACCCGAACACAAGTAGGCCTTGAACTAACCTTTGTAGACTATGTATCTAACCAGATAATATCATCCAGACGATCTTATACGATCTATTGACCAGACATACTTAGCAACAAAGATCAAATTAGTGAACGGTTTTGAATTAAAATTAATCAATAAACGTGTGAACGAATAGAATAAATATTCTAGACTTTTTGAATGGTTAGTTTTATTAATTTCTGGTTTTAGTTTGAGTTTTGTAAATACAGAGGAATGATTATCGGCTGTGTTTTTGATTAACTCACCTGTGTTCCTGAGAGAAGCTGACATCAGGCTTACGAACGGAATGATTTGTCACTATATCCAAGATAGTAATCAGTTTGATATTTCTAAGCGGTAAAATGTTTGTTATTATGTATACCTGATATAATATGTATTTTACCCGCGTGGAGTAATGGCCTTGGCTAGGTTTTGCTTATCCGCAAGCCGATCCGAATATCTTATCTGATTTGATCAACTTTTTTTTTAACACCAAAACTTACTACCCGTTAAGATTATACGCTTATATAATACTTATGCTAGTAGTTTTATAGATTGGGGAGGTTAAATATATAGGAAGTGTACCCGCAATCGCGTGTAGGGAGAATGGAAAACCATTTAGGGGGAAACCACCCTCAGGACACCCGACCGAAATTCGAACCTTGATCTCTCCGTCATCGCCAGTCTAGTCTACTGCGAGAGTAGCGCGTTAGACCACGCGGCCATTGAGGTGGGTCTGATGAACTTAATCTCTCGTAATAATGTAAATGGAAATTAAGATTCGTTTATTTTTTGTCTCCACGTCTCACTAGCTATTCGGGTAATACTGGTACGCGTTAGTATTAACAACAACAAAATGTGCTAAGAATGAGGTGGTTAATCTAAAGAAAGTGTTCCCACATTGTGTAAAGGTGGTTGTGAAAATAATTTATGAAAAATCAACCTCGATAGGCCTATTTAGGGAAAAAAAACTCATTACGCATGACCTGGATTCGGACTCCGACCAACTCGTCATCTTCAATCCAGGGGCCGTGTTCGAAGTGTCTGCGCACTACATATTTGTACACTTTACTGCACACTTTAATAAAACACGTTTCTGGTGCCCCTAAGTGCATAGGTTGCATTAAACTAAGCGGTCATTCTCAGTACACTTAGAGCTATCTAATGGCCACCTATGAAAGCTGTGTTTCCATGGCAGCAAGATTGAATTTCTGATAGTGTTTAGTCTATTTTGCTATATACACATTATTTGGAGTCCTTAGTGATTGCATTATCTCAATGGTTATTTTCCCGTTTTTAATCTTATTATATCAATACAATATTATTCTTAAATATTATTTATAGTTTCACTAGATATATTTTCAAAATAAAAATATATTTACTTTAAAATAATATTTGTGTGCTACATAAGAATGTTTAGCCTTTTGTATTGATAAATGTAAATTAACAAATTACACAGCAAATGATTATTTTTTTTAATTTAAGAGTTTATGTTTATTTATTCAATTTAAAACACTATTTTAACTAAAATGCGCGATAAGGGGCACACCGTGTCTGCCATTTAGTAAAGTGCACTATAGGGGTTGCGTCAGCACACTTTGAGAGAATTCGGACGCCATAAAAAATGACTTGTTCTCTTTAAGTCAACGCCATTGCCATTTTAAAGCCAGTAACGTGCACAAGTGTGGAGTGCCTTATTTTTACTCAATAGATAAGAATAGCGGTGCGAGTAAAATGTACCCATTAGGCCAATATGTGCTGCAATGGCGTGATTAGTATTCAAGTGGAGTCTCAGTACACTTAGAGCTATCTAATGGCCACCTATGAAAGCTGTGTTTCCATGGCAGCAAGATTGAATTTCTGATAGTGTTTTGTCTATTTTGCTAAATACACATTATTTGGAGTCCTTGGTGATTGCATTATCTCAATGGTTATTTTCCCGTTTTTAATCTTATTATATCAATACAATATTATTCTTAAATAGTATTTATAGTTTCACTAGATATATTTTCAAAATAAAAATATATTTACTTTAAAATAAGATTTGTGTGCTACTTAGGAATGTTTAGCCTTTTGTATTGATGAATGTAAATTAACAAATTACACAGCAAATGATTTATTTTTTTAATTTAAGAGTTTATGTTTATTTATTCAATTTAAAACGCTATTTTAACTAAAATTCGCGATAAGGGGCACACTGTGTCTGCCATTTAGTAAAGTACACTGTAAGGGTTGCGTCAGCACACCTTAAGAGAATTCGAACGCCATCAAAAATGACTTGTTCTCTTTAAGTCAACGCCATTGCAATTTTAAAGCCAGTAAAGTGCACAAGTGCGGAGTGCCTTATTTTTATTCAATAGATAAGAATAGCGGTGCGAGTAGAATATACCGATTAGGCCAATATATGCTGCAATGGCGTGATTAGAATTCAAGTGGAGAGGTGCAGTTGGAGGGTAAAGTTGAATTCCTACTAACACTAGCATATTGGGAATATCCCAAATGGGTAGTATGACACGGTGAACACAACAAACAAATTAAAACAATAGCAGGTAATTTACGACCCAGGCACTAATTACAAGTATTGGCTTGGGGGAGGGGGGATGGAGGCGGAGTCCGCTAAATTAAAAGAATTGTAATAAGATTAGTGTTTGATAGTGGAACCTGCATTTGTTGGCCTTCTCTGTTCTCTCTATTACCATCCTTGTCTAGCAGGTATGCAGCCAGCCTTACTGCCAGAGAGTTTAGTCGTGAAAGGGGGAGGGGGAGCGTAATCGGAGGAAAAAGAGACACGTTAAAATAATTATAGGCTCGTTTACTTCGAATCCAATAATGTAGTCTACACATAGAGGATACCAGACTCTTAAAAGTGATCCCTATGTACACACAGTCAGCTATAACCAGTGGAGCTCCGAACTGAGTCCAGGCTAGCCAATTGAGCTTCATAGAGGATTCCATACTCTTAAATGTGATCCCTATATATACACAGTCAGCTCTAGCAAGTGGAGCTCCGATCTGAGTCTAGGCTAGCCAAATGAGCTAACCAGTGAATCTGTGCTAGCGTGTCCAGTGCGTGGGCCAGCGTGTACAATGTGGGGGCTAGCGTGTCCAGCAAATGAGCTAGCGTGTCCAATGAGTGGGCCAGCGTGTCCAGTGTGTGGGCCAGCGTGTCCAGTGTGTGGGCCAGCCTGTCCATAAAGTTGGCTAGCGTGTCAAGCGATTGGACTAGCCTGTTCAATGAGTGGGTCGGCGAGTAAAGCGAGGGAACCAGCGAGTGTGAATCAGCGAGTCTAGCGTTCGTGTCACGCGGGTCAGCGCAGTTGGTCGTGCGCGTGGTCCAGTGGAGGACCGGATACACTTCTTTGTATAATTTTGTTCAGCCTTGTATTAATATCCTCCAACAATTTTCTAACTGATGAACGGATCTGTAAGAATAAATAAAAACAATAAATAAATAATAAGAAATAGTAGTTACAGAATAATAAATAATATAGACATTATGTTGTTGTTACAGCCAGTTTTGTTACTAAATATGGCTTGACTTTTCTATTTAAATTTCGTTGTTTGTTAGTGGCTCATGTCTGTGATTTCTGGAAATTCACGCAGCAGTAGACATTTTGCAATCGGTTGTTACACAAACACCACACTTTTGGCCACTTATAGCACATTGCCACACTATTTCTCTGGATTTTAGAACCCGCATTTTACAGAATCTGTATTTGTCAACAATTATTTCTGTAGAGCGTTTGGTTGAAACAATCTTGATCGACGACATCGTAAGGACTGGTTAATGAGTCAAAGGCAAACATGTATTTGTAAAAAAAACAGGCAAAGAGACAGGTGTGAAGAATCGATGCACTTTGACCTCCTCAAGACCTCCTGATGTGCGATGAGTCGAATTGAAATACCCACCTCCTAAATGAAAGAATATGATGAACCAACCTACATCGTTTGGTAGTCGGCAAAACTATAAAATAACATCTGTGTGATTAAAAAAAATAATTAAATGCTGTTTACCCTGAAACAATATTGTGTCCAAACGTTTTGCTCTAAGGAAATCCTTGAAATAGGAGCACGTATATTTGGGTGCATTACAGTTGACCCACGTATACCTGTTATGGCTTGCATTTAAAAGGGTAGCGTTAATTCCACACTATAGTTGTGCCACGGGTTCCTCCTTGGTAATTGTAAACCAGGAATACTGGCGTATTAACTCAGCTCTGGTTGCTGTGACGCTCCATTTAGGTTGTTTTTCAATGTTTTCTCAAGCTGGACAAAACCAACAAGTGAATTATACTAAGATATAGCTAAAATTCTAAGCTAACCTATACTAGCCTAACCTAACCCAAACTATCTTATGACACAACATTATATCAACCTAAACAAGTCTAGCTCAATATAAGGCAAAAGGATTGGTTGAGCCGAATTCTCATTTAGTCATGGATAAGTGAACGTAGCCCAACTAATCTATGACGCCAATCCTCTTGATAAGGTACCCAACTAAACCCAGCTAAGTTATGACAGTAATCCTCGCATCAGGTACCTAACCAATACCAACTGTGTAGTGACGATAATCCTCCTGATCAGTGACCCATACTAAGACCAACTGTGTAGTGACGATAATCCTCCTGATCAGTGACCCAACTAAGACCAACTATATAATGACGATAATCCTCCTGATCAGTGACTCAACCAATACCAACTATGTAGTGACGATAATCCTCCTGATCAGTGACTCAACCAATACCAACTATGTAATGACAATAATCCTCCTGATTAGTGACCCAACCAATACCAACTATGTAATGACGATAATCCTCCTGATTAGTGACCCAACCAATACCAATTAAAGTACGACGCCTTGGGGACAAAGGGTCGTAACCCAAATGCAATGCACTAGTAGGTTCAGCCCTTTGAATTGTAATTTTATTGTGAAATAATATTTTATCAGACTAATTTGTTCTCGACAATTTTAATTGTATAGCTTTGTCTTTATTTACTGTAGTTTTGTTTTTATTTGTTCTTTGGAAGCTTCCCGCCAATTTCAGGGTTGGAAGGACTAAGAAAGCTACTATATCTACTTTCACGTGTTCATAATTCATCTGAACTGCAACTGTCACTTTGATAAATATTATTAATACCTAAAGAATTACACTAATAATAAAGTAAAATATTATAAATGATGGCTGCAAAAAAATTGTTTGTATGTTCTATAAGGCTCTTCCAATGAAAATTGGAACATAGTTTATAAAGGACTCTAAGCGGCTTTGGGCTGGGACCAATTGTCCTTTGAAGCAATCTGTTAACCTTCCTCAATCTCTTCAGTAATGAGAGACTGCCGGCTTGTGTCGGGTGTAAAGGGGTCTTTGTATTTGGGACCATATCTTCTTAAATATGATCATCAGGCCAGAAGATCTTGCCCAGGGTGAACAAGTTATGTGGACGTGTTAGAGCATCAAAGTATTCAAAGTTATCTTTCCTAGTCTTTATTTCGTGCACCCTTTGAAATATCTTCTCTGCTGTACGATCCCATTCAACAGAATTGTGTTCTTTCAACCTTGTTTTATTTCAGATGATATCGCGAGAGCCAGTAGTTAAAATGGAAATAAATTTACCAATCTACAAAGAGAAAATGGTACACAATCTATTATTATGTCATCTATTATAGTTTGTGACAACATTTTCAAAAATCATCTATCAGTAAAACTACCCCTTAGTAAGTTTTTCTCTGAAAAACAAACCTTATTTTGATAATAATATGAAACGCTCTTCAGATATGAATTTTGAACAAAGTTTATACTAAGTTTTTTTTTAATAATAATTTTTCAAAACCAGTAATAAGCCAACTATTTTTTTTAATAGAAATTCAACCATGAATTTATATTCATCATGTAAAAAAACCTCAGATCCCCACTTTTAAATAAAATCATTGAAGCCATTTTAGAAAAATGTTGAATATAAGAAGGTTATTCATCAATAGTTTGAGGGTTAGGATAAAAATGTAAAAATATCTCCCCAAGATATGACCTTACAATTAAATATCAAGCTTTAACAAAATCCACACAAAAAGATTTATACTGTATTTTCAGCGACAGACTTAGAGATAGATGGACAAGTGGACATGGAGACAGACAATACTGTATGACCTGTTCTTTTGAGTTTGGTGGCAATTAAAATATCAAGATTCCGCATAAATTTGAGGTTAAAAATAATAAATATAACAATACTTTATCCATATGATAAAGTAAAAATAGAAACGATGGTCACTGGTTTTAAAATTAATCATTTATTCAATTAAGGCAGCTTATTGTTTACAGCAATGTAAAACTTCAGTAATACGAGTATATTATTTACAGCAGTCTAAGCTAAAGTCTTTCTAGGAAAAGATAGAGGAATAAGAAACACAAACACGAAATGTTTTTCTATTTTAATAATAATGAAAAATAGTTTTAAATTACTTTACCGCAATGCTTTATAGAAACATGTATTTTATTTTATACGTCGTCTGAACATATTAGTCATGTATACAGCCTCACTTGAACACAAATAATTACGGTAAAAGAATTTAGCACAACAAAATTATGTTTTTTTTTTAAATTAAAATATTTCAGAGGACGAGACAAAGTTGTATGTAGGCCTATTTTAAAGTTGAACACCAGTGGGAACTTTTATAAAGGAGCCAGACTCGCATACTGGTTTGCCAGTGATCATGAGGTCGAAGTTTGAATACCTGTCGGGTGTATAGAGGATTTGTTTTTATAAATAATTCCTTATTATCCCGCCACGAAAATCTGGTTGCAATTCTTCTTAATTATTTCTTCATAATCCAAACCCAGCTAGTGTAATAAAATGCGTACGACCAACACAGAACGAAACCATTAAATGACTTTCTTGATGACAGATATTGAAGAAATGATTTAATTGAACATGACTTTTTTTATTTGCGTTAAGAGGAATAATTCTGTACAGACTCAGGAAATCTTCAAGGTAGAATCACTTCAATAAAGATTTTTTTTAAATTATTTACTAGCTATCAATTTAATACAAACAATTAAAAAATTGCACATATTTACACAAGAACGTTAATTCTCGAGATTAACTGATATAATTGACCTATATTACACGGGTACCAACAAATTAAGAGTTAAATGAATGCGCAGAGTTCATTATTAACAAAATACAGATTGAATATTTTAGAGATCTAGTCTAAAGCACATTACTTGAAACAATATTCGCGCCAAACTGAACAGTGAACGAGTACATACAAACCGTTGATCAGGTTTATTTAAAAAAATGGATAGAAAAACATATATAGGAATAGGATAATTGCCATAAATATATGGGACTAATAGAATTGAATTATTCTAATTTAATGGTTCAATTGCCCGAAAATTTAAATAAATTGAGCACTGGCTGTGCTCCACATTGTCTATGGTAAGGTGAGGGTTGGTGGTGCAGTTATTGAAGTACAGCCAGCAAAACGGTGGGTTTGGGAGGATAACTTTTAAAAATCAGATACCTTTTAAGGGTATTTGGAGTTTTGTTTAGTTGTATCTAAGGTCTGACAAATCACTCCACGACACGCCAGGGAACAAGGGTTGGTAATTATTATGCTCATATGATTATATTTTGATACATTGATCAAAATAAATAATACGCCATATTTATGGTTTCTCTGACAAGGCGGATTCAGAAATAGACTCTAGCTACAATATACTGAGTATTTCTAGAAAATTTAGTGCAGGAAATTTAGACATCACTCCTTAAATAAAAAATAAAAATAACTTTTTGTAAGGATTTTTTCTGGTCTTATGGCTATTCAAAATAAGCTTTAAGCCCAAACATCTTCCTCCACAGATATGTTGAAATCGTCTTTCCCGCTTCATCTGTGTCCTTTGTAAAATCTGCAAGACAGTCCATGGACGGCAACTAAGACGATGCCATCAGTGCCCTAGGTGTGGTTAACAAATCCGTGGCAAACACCCCCGCCTCTTTTTTTAAAATCCTGTGGATACTTCGACTCTCAGTTTTCTCGCTGACTGGTCTTCAAGAATACAACGAGGCTTCTTCCATGATCACACCTCTTGTGAGGTGTTTGCCGACGCCAAAGACAGGATGACACCTTCTAAAAAAGAAGTCTTGGCGGCCACTCGCCTGTGAAATTACTTTCATTCACCTTGCAGCATCTCCTTGTTCCTCTTGTAGGCCTCTGCTTGCTCTCTCGCACAGGCTATGGTCGGTCGGGCGTGATTACCTTCTTCTGCATAAATACATTCCATTCGTAGGCTTTTATTATCGCTCCTCATCTTAAGAACCTGTCTCACTCCGCGGATAACACCTAGCCTACAATCCAATTTTTGTAGGAAGTAACTTATATAACCACTAAAAAAGTTACTGATATACTTTTATGTATTCATTACTTCAGGTACTGTGGTCTGCAGCTACTACTTTTGAAAAATGTTATAAATACCTTTACGATAACACCAATACTAGGCGACCGCATTATAAACGTTAATAAAAAAAATTGTATTTTATAAATTTCCTTTCAACAAATAAACTACCATCAGTATATAATTAAAATCTAAATGGGCCTTGTATTGTGAATACATTTTCTGTATTTTTCTCTTTAAAAACCGGTGAAATTGAGAGCAGTGAAAACATTTTACCACATTTTTTAGAATAAGATTTTTTTTAAAATAATTATATTAAAACAAAATACCTACAAAACTGATCTCAATTTAACTTTGGACAAATGAAGAAATGAAAAAACCCACACATCGTTAAGCTGTTTGTTTAGAGATTAATCATCTATCAAATTAATTTCTCATTTAATCGGTCACGAGATGAGGTCTTAAATTGGGGATGCAAGGAACGTGAGAAAAGCTCAGTGTTGTTGCAGTTTTGATATCAAAACTTTTTTGGTGAAAATAAATCATATATTACTTCTATATAAACATAGAGTTTAATTTCCTTCACACTGTGGCTTCAACAGTTATTGAATATCTGTCATGAGCATAGTAGCATTATTCAAACTAATATTTAAATAAAGATAAATGTTTTCGTAAAATTCCAGGACACCCTTGACAGATATTTAAGGACTGTTGATCTCCCCATATGAAACAAATTAAATCTATGTTTGTACTGAAGCAGTATTTTATTTACTTTGAATAAAAAATGTTTTGTCCCTACATCCCGACCGCAAGGTTTTCATGTGTTGAAGAGCATTGAAGCTACGGTTTTAAAATTAATCGCAGCTACTGTTGAAACCTGCACAATTGAGCACGCAGACGAAGGCGTTAGTATCGCTGTTCCATTATGATGGTGGTGGGATGGTAGGGATTCAATCCCAGGCCTGGTGTAGTTAACTTTACTTTTATCTTTATTAAGAATGTTTCTGTTCAAATTCCCATTTGCTCATTATGGATATTTAAGAACTGTTGAAATTACTATATATAGAAAATTAAACTAAACGGCTCTAATGAAGCAAAATTTAATTTTTTTGACCAA
>CABFOW010006565.1:0-30983 GCA_902141385.1 Timema californicum | reverse complement strand
TCACAAGATGTCTTGTCAGAGGTGAAGGAAGGGTTTGGTAATCAGATAAATCTTTGCCATGACCGAGGATTGAACCCCGGCCACCAGCACAGAAGTCTGACACCCTACCCCTAGACTGCCAGGTCACCTCTACTAAACTAAGATTATAATATATGAACTGGAGTAAACCTTTTAAAAATTGTACAAATGGATTATAGACTATAATATGAACATTAATATATACCTATTTAAACATTTTAATTTTTTAATTTTGGAACAAGATACTAGCAATTGTGATAAAACTGTTAGGGCCTGAATATTTCCTCTGCGTTGGGGGGGAGTGACACCTTCTGATGCTGCAGGAGCTAGATAAGTGGTTACCAAAGTGGTTTTACCACCCACCCCCCTGTGGGGGTGTTGAGAGGCAAGAGGGCTACAGGGGGACTCTGAAGGGGTTGTTTTCATACTCTTGCTAATTGACTTTAAACCCTAGACATTGGAAACTTGATCAAAACCATCCATAAGAGTTTACTAAACACAAAAGTAGTTATTAAATGTGATATCCAAGAAAATTAATGAATGAGTATTAGACTTTAAAAAGGTATTATTGGTGCATAAAGTTATTCAGTTTGATTTAATAAGTTAAACTAAAAAGTTTTAATTTTATTTTGAATTAATTGGCCATTAAAAGTTACTTATTTAAATGTTATTGTGTTATTTTCCTTCTTAGTGGACACAAACAACTATTCTTTTCTGAGTAACGCTTTTTATGGGATGGAGGGCATTGAGAATGAATATATAGAACTATTGGGGTGGTGGATGGAAAAGTTTGTGAGCCGCTAGACTAGGCTGTCCTTAGAGTCTTGAGGAGTATTATTCCGGGTAGAGGGGCTGAGGACCTGGGGGGGGGCACTTGAATGTGGCCCTCAAGTGGCATAGGGGTGTTTTAATTAAAACATAAAGTCACGATAAGCGCAATTAAAGTTGAAGTAGCCATCTGTTTCGTGATACAAATTATCACTGTAAATGTAAGATAAAATCAAATAAATATGCGATACATTAAATATGTAATTTATTCTAGGTGGTTAGTTAGATTTTGGTAAATACATTTTTAGAAAGTAAAAATATTTTTTTTTGTGGTTAACAAAACATTTTAATTTATCGGTATTATTATTATTATTATTAATTTATAGGCATTGATAATATATATCCGATTTGATAGCTCTAAATCACATAATTTGGCATGAAAGTAGATCTAATAGCTTTTCTATAAAAATTTGACTAGTCAAATAAAAAATATACTATGATTATTAAAGAATACATAGTAAGAGAAAATTTGACATTCACGTATATTAGGGTTTCATGCTCGCAAAAGGCCGAAGATGCACGCCTCATAGGTTTTCCGAACTATGAAATCCAGTTTCAACATTCTAGTTTCGATAGTTTTGTAGTTTTATTGCTAACACCCACAGACACATAAACGGGAAAATGACATTATATTTAATTATAATAGGACGATGATAAAAACAATAGGTACAGTACATATTAAATAACATCACTACAAGTAAAATTAACCAAATATACATTTGATTAATCTCAGGAGAGTCCTTGCAGCTTACAATTAAACTTCAACATAAACTCCCCTTGCAGGTAGTATGTGAACTTGCTCATGAACTCACCTTGCAGGTAGTATGTGAACTTGCTCATGAACTTCCCTTGCAGGCAACAAGTGGTCTTGCTCATGAACTCACCTTGCAGGTAGTATGTGAACTTGCTCATGAACTCACCTTGCAGGTAGTATGGGAACATGCTCATGAACTCACCTTGCAGGTAACAAGTGGACTTGCACACGAACTCACCTTGCAGGTAGTATGTGAACTTGCTCATGAACTCACCTTGCAGGCAACAAGTGGTCTTCCTCATAAACTCACCTTGCAGGTAGTATGTGAACTTGCACATGAACTCCCCATAGAGCCATTGCTTGGTGACGGACAGGCCCACAGCCATGGGCATACATATGAGAGTCACCAGGAGATCCGCCACGGAGAGATTCACCAGGAAGTAGTTGGTCACACTGTAAACAAATCAAACTCTTCTTTGTCATTCCTATTCATGTATTCGTAAGTAAAGTCATTTAATAAACTGTTGTCTTTTTTTTAGTTAATATCAATATCTATTGAATAATAATGATCAATACTGTAACTACAAATGACTCAACTCAACAAGAAATTTGTAAGATTTAGATTTACTTTTAGGGATAAATGGCAATTTATGTCCATGTTCCTTGGAAACTTATCTCATTCAAGATTTTAAAATCCATACTTTAGGACATAAATTAATTCAATCAGCATTTTTTTAGGTAATCTTTGCTCTATTGTATTAAATATGATCTTAGCTGTAAATACCATAAGTGAAGTGAGTTTCGAAAGCAAATAAATGCAAATTTTCATAAGACACAACAATTTTCTATTTGAAGTAAATAGTAACTATTTCTACAAATTTAATACTATTAAAATTGGTAGTGGCAAACTTTTTCCTCTAAACATTATTTGGAAATTCTTGAAAATAGAAATGGTTGGCGTTTGACAAACCGATAAGAGGATGTTTTAAATTATTTAGCTCCACACAGGGGTGCACCCTGAATTTTGAGTTGGAGGGGGTCTTTTTACATAATAATAATTAATAATTGCACCATTATATGTTTCAATGACTGTAATATTTGGAAATTTGATTTAAAGTATAGGTATAAGAAAGATAGAAAATTAGCGATGCCCCCTAAAAGGTGGCGTTCCAGGGGTTTCTCCCCCGGGGAAAAAATTGATTTTAAAGGATGCAAATGGTAATATTTAAGCTATTTTTTTACCAAAATTAGATCCTAAGCCTAACCTATGTCACTATGTACGCACCTGGTTAACAGGTATGTACTTACACATTATTCTTCACACCCAGGATTTGCAGTTGATGGGGGTGGGTGTATATGATAATATCAACTACCCCTTACCCTCTTACTGACATATTAGTGTTTACATAATGGCTCTAAAATAATAATTTCAGTTACTGTACCCACTTCAAAACGTAATGTACAAAGAGTAAAAACTTTAACCATTTCTAGAAAATATTACGGTATCAGTTGTCCAACTTTAATTTAAGTGCAAATTTACATTGAAATTAAAAATCAACAGAAAAAAGTATATCTTTGAAAATCCCTAATTAATGCACAATATTATTTGTTTCATATCAAATATAATTAAACAAAATATAATTTATTAATTGACAGAGCATTGTGGTAATCATATTTTTGTATTATTATTAATTTTCTGAGGGGGGCCTTCAGCTGGGGGTAGGGGGGAGTCTCAGTCCCCAAAGTCTCCCTCCTTGGGTGTTCCCCTGGCACCACAAAAGTTTCCCAACTCATTCCAGGTTTTAAATATTTAAAGCAAAATATATTTCTTCATCAGGGACATGGTATAATGTTTCATTAGGAGATTATTTGCCATAAGCTCTTGTAACGTGTTCAGACATATTATACTTTACATTCATTGACACCAAACAATCAACATTACAAATGGGACTCTAAATTATACTATTTATTAATCTATCCTTTCTTTCTGTCCTGAGGCTTAGACTGTAGCTCAGGACCTATGTTACTTTGTTTCTCTACCTCCGCTAATTACTAGTTTATCCAATTTTCAATAATATTAATTAATTTAGTGTTGATTGTAGCTCTTAATCTAAGTGTCCCTATTTCCCCATATAATTGTATCCTACTAGGTGGTCCACCCCTGGTATTTTTCGCCCTCAGTACCCTGCCCCACTGGGTGTCCCACCGCTTCCGGATCTAATAATCCCTGGAATGGTGCGAGCCCCAGTGGGGCCGAGCATCCCCTAACCACCACCTGGGGAGATGACCTACCAGAGATTTCGCTCCACCTATCTCCAGCTAAAACCACTACCTTGGACCTAAAACTAAACATAATACAACATAAGAAAATAGAAAACTAAAATTAACTTAGCCTAATACATTTCTTGTAACTCGGTGGCCATAGAGCATCTTAATATTCTTCCTAGTCTCTTCATCTACTGATAACCGCCAATGAAGAAACCTTGATGGACCGGAAGCCCTACCACCCCAGCTCTGCACCTCACTTGTTACCAAATGGGCCAGACCATGCGAGTTGAGGGTTTTCTTCCTCCATCTGTTCCTCGATTACTTTGATTCCCAGCTAAGTATATTGTAACATTTTTCTTTAATCTCTATTAATGTGTTATAGAATGTATATCCCACATGGTAGCTTAAAGTTTTCACGGGAAAGGGGAAAGCCAACCTAAGTAACTAAAACGAGCTATGAGTTTTTTGTTTCTTCACTCTTGGACTATAACCAGACCAATGATTCATTATATTCTTAGTTGGCATTCATCGCCATTCATACATCGGTATGAGTGCCTTAGACTTTTCCCTTTCAGCTACAAGTCTTAAGGTGGGATGTTAGAGATGGTGAGTTTACAGTATTTTTGCAGTTCTTATAGGTGCCGTGCCAAGGGCAGACGGTATTTGAATTGGGGGAGCTGATTTGTATCTACTCTGAATAGTAACTATTCCAACATTTCTCATGTAAAGCGATGCGAACTAAAAATTCTGAATTGTATCTACAAATGGCTGACCATGCTATGTCTTAATTCTTATGCCTTAGTATTAAAGATGTACTTTAATTTGTTATAAGAATGCCAGAGGGCAGCAGAAGCGACCAACCCACAAAAGGAGCTGCCAGCCATAAAATTTTCAGTAAGAATATCAGTTTGTAATGTAATGTAATCTTGCATTCTATTCCCACCGAAGCAAAAAACTCACTGATATAGAAGGATACCCATAGGCTCCTCCTCTACCGTGGATAGTGACATACCATTTTAAGGACATGACTATTATATCTTTTCATNAAGGAGCTGCCAGCCATAACATTTTCAGTAAGAATATCAGTTTGTAATGTAATGTAATCTTGTATTCTATTCCCACCGAAGCAAAAAACTCACTGATATAGAATGATACCCATAGGCTCCTCCTCTACCGTGGATAGGGACATACCATTTTAAGGACATGCCTATTATATCTTCTCATGTAATTCAAAATTATAAATAAGGACTAATAAGTTTTATTACTTTTCCAAGGATATATTTTACATGATGAACCGAACAATTATTTGTTGGGATTTGCAATGTTAGCGTATTCATACCCCTGTAACGAAGAACATTATGATTAATATTTTTTTAACGTGACTTTTTGGAAAGATAAATTACATAAACATGCCAAACCCTGGTAGCCGTATTCGTTGATATAATGATTGCCGTCTAAATGCTCGCTCATTGTTATTATAATTAAGTCGTAATGATTGTGTGCTTGTCACTTCAATGTCAACTAGCTTGTCTAAGAACGGTCTAAGTAAGGTGAATTTTAAGAGAATGTAATTCTTGCAGATATAATTAAAAACTTAAAATAGGTCAGGCGTCAACACAAAAAAAGTAGCAGATCGGAAAAAAAGCTGTAAATTGCTTTGATCGCTTTATAATATATATACATTATAATTAGCAAACAATTTTTTCTCTAACATGAGAAATATAAAATAAATGGTACGGCTACCCCACATACTCTATCTTTTATCTAAAATAAGTGACATTCACTTGAGATTTGTGGAATTAAATAATATAATAATAATAATGTTATAGGAACACTTCACCCCACCAAAGAGAATACAAATAAAACACACTATTATAGAAATCTTGAAAAAAGAAGTACAACTCTGCCAACCAAAGAACGTAACAATTTCAAAACTGTCCAATAATGCTTATAGCTCAAGCTCATACACTATTGGTTATGTGAAAATATATTTCAACCAACTTTTTTTTTTAAATAGTACTTCAACTTTTCAATAATAAGTTATTTCGTATATCAAATAGTTTAAGCGAAATTATCAAAATTAGAAACTCTCGCTTCTGAAATAACAGTTTACATTTTGTTTGCAATATTAAACAGTGCCTAGATAAAAAAATATAGATAAAGGGGCTGTCCATAAACTACGTCACGCTAAAAAAAAATCCATCTTGTGAGCCTCCTTTTTCTAATATTACGTCACAGAATTACAGACCCCACAATTAAATAATATTTATATTTATTTCACCACGTTTTACTAACCGTCCAAGGTATACGCCTATGTACTAATTAAGCTAAAGTGTTAGTAGTTCCAGACAACTTTCAAAATTACCTTTAAC
This sequence comes from Timema californicum, assembly GCA_902141385.1. Classification (NCBI taxonomy): domain Eukaryota; kingdom Metazoa; phylum Arthropoda; class Insecta; order Phasmatodea; family Timematidae; genus Timema; species Timema californicum. The sequence goes on along the minus strand of CABFOW010006565.1, from coordinate 24,743 downwards.
TCAAAATTTCATCGTGATCTTTTAAATTTTTTATTAGACATTATCTGGTAACCTAAACTTTTATTTTTAGTGATCAGAAGCATCAATTTAAAGACATGGTTTGTTAAAAATTTAAGAACAGCTATTATATAGTTTTAATGATTATATACGGTTTTTACTTTCAATAATCAACGATAGGATATTTTCTCTTATAAAAATAACCTGTGGTCATTTTTTAAAATTGTTTGGATCTTAGAAAAATGTAATTTCTGTATTATTAAAGGTGTGATTAGTTGGATCAAACCAGGTAGGGTTTGATTTAGTAACAGGCCCTTGAAAAGAAAAATAATTAAACAACTCATATTCATGATTAAAACCTAATAATTTGTTTTCTTTTATTATTTAATTCTAATGGTACATTTTCAATTTTAATACTTCATGTTTCAGTTGTATCGCATTCCAATGTTGTGTTTTTTAATTTAATTCTATATTTATTCTTTCTTCTTATATAAAATGTATCAGAGGTGTAATACCATTAACAACCAGGTGAAGGGATTGCCGTTGGGGGAAATACCTTCATCATAGTGCATAAATCAGAGATAGCGATAAGGTAAGACCAATATATATCGAGCTACCCATATGTCCCGATTCTCATGTTGCCGTGGTTAAATGATAATTCCCTTTTGTGCGAAAACATTCCAAAACTTAATTTTATAGTTCCTTGCCCTCCCTCTCCCCCTATTTCTTATCTTTTTAACGTCACAGTATTGTTTTGATTAAAAAATTGCTATTTAAAAAAATATAAACACATATTTGAATATGTAAGTATCACTGTTTCCAAAATGACTTAGAAAACAGGGCAAGGGAGATTGAAGCTGCATTCAATAGTATGACACTCTTTACAACATTTAGGTAAACATTTTTTTTTAATATATGCTAGAGGAAGGTGGGGGCAATCACCCCAACCGCGTATTTCCCCTTAGATCCGCCACTGTCTCTTTAAAAAGACTGCGTTCGTCAAACCACTATCTGTCGGGAGAAAATACCTTTCCTCTTCTTATTATTATTCATTCTGCCTTGTAAAATTCTAGGTTTGGTGCTCTAAGGTTTTGTTAAAGGGGTTAGAAGAGAAAGGATAGTTACACCTCTACTACTAGAATACGAAAAAATTTAAAATACAGTAGAATTTATAGCTTACTAATTTCTCCTGTAACTAAATCAATAAACAGTTACTAATATATTATTAATATTACCTATGTATAAAATAAAATAAAATTGCTCAAATTGAAAGATTTGAACAATATGATATTAACGGCTGTAACCATAACTAACACTTAAAACAACTCTGTTATCTATTCATTCGGAATAAAAGTAAGCTACACATTTAAGGTTTTGATGATTTTGCTGCACTCTATCAGAAGTCTTGGGGACCCAGTTGATGCAATTTCTTCTTTTTAAATCATAAGAATTACGACATCGTTCAACCATTTGTAGACACAAGTCAGGATTTTTGTTCGCATCGCTTTGCATGAGAAATGTCGGAATAGTTACTATTCAGAGTAGATACAATTGAGTCTCCTCTTTGAATTCACGACACGAGCGCGCAAGACGGCCACATTTTTAAGTTCTTGTAGGGAATATACGATCGAAATCATGTTTACCGCGATCACATACTCGAAAATCCTAAAACATATTCTACCATTTCTCGTAAACTACTTAGACAATCACAATAGTTTTTTTTTCTTCAGAATTTGTTATAAAAACCTTCAAAGACATGAGGCTATTATTAAAATTCCCATATTCCAATTTGTTTGTTTTGAAAAAATTGTTTTCTAATTAATGAACTAGAATGAGGTTTTTATTGCAGATATATTTTCACTATGTGTAAAAGTTTTTTCCTAATTGGTAGTATAAGTGTACGAAATGATCACCATGAACTGAATTTTATCTTGTTATAAGACTCATTCCTCTAACATATACTTTTTATAATGTGATGTTTAGTCACGAGCTATTCACGCGCGCAAGGTTTTCGATAAACTGAAGATTATCAGATAGACCGGTCCGTCATTCCATTCGGTCACTGTACATAACTGTACATAATTGCCTGTATCTCTGCGTGAGTTGGTTTGCGTACCCAGATTACTATTACTTTTTTACTCATTTTAATTAGTACTAAAATATCCTTAAGTTCTGAGCCCGTATATTTCTAACAGCCTGTATACATAGCCTTCTTCTGGGAGTTGATAATTTGCTCGAATGTAACGACTTTTCTGGGAATATATGCAGATGACATGAAATATGAGTTCTCGTTATATTACAAGACAATAGTAGAATTGTGAAATAGTTGTCGTTGACATTCTGCTCATAGTATTCAAATAACGCGTTATTTGAATTAATCTCCCGTGTATCCTATTACGTTCTAATTTGGGACGCCTTTATCTATTTAATTACTAAACACGAGTAAATGTGTTGACTTATTAATAAAACAAATACTCTGGTATGAACAGGGATATATTTTGTGCTAACAAGTTTGTTTTATATATAAGGAAAATATGGCGTCCAAATTCATTTGAGACAAGGCTAAAAGGGTAGGAAAATGTTCTTACAAATAAAGCACCCGTACCACAATAATGCACCCAGGGTTTAAATTAAACAACCACTTCTTCACAGTTTTAAAATTAAAAGAATGACTAGAAACACATTGTTTTTATTTAGAATTTATTCATATATTCATAATGGATATTAGGTATCACAATGTTGACATTAGTATTTGAGACAATAATAAAGGACGCAAGTAATTAAGGAAAAGCCAGCTGTCATGGCGGCTGGTTGACCGATTGTTTTATTGGGGTGGTGGGATTAGTGCCATCCGAGAATATTGTTGTTGTTGTTTTAAACTTAGTTTAATTTATAATTTGAATATTATTACTGTAGCTATTATGCTCAACTCAAACATCACAATGAAACAATTTACCGTCAAGATTACCCGCATCATTGGACACACGCACTGAATGTCGAGCTCATCTAGTCTGGTTTGGGGGCTATGGGTAGATAGGGGTTTGGATCCAAGGCCAAGTGTAAGAGGTTGATTCTTTCTAAATAGTTTCCTACTCTACTTTCCCGACAATGATGTTATATTTCCTTTCTTCATCCCTAATTCATTAGTGTAGTTGAACGCAAATATCCCGGACGGTTAGTAAGACGCTGTGCAAATAAAAAAAACACCAATAAGTAATAAAATACGTCATTACATTATAAGACTGGTTGCATTATTGAATCCACGGGGAGATAAAATGCATATTTAGGGGAGGGAATCCAACACCTTAGCTCAGTCGGTAGTGTGTCTGCCTAATGAGTTAAGGATCCCGGGTTCGATTTCCAGCATGGCCAACAAATTTGTCATTGGTAAAATGTGGGTTTACTCTTTCATAGTGATGAATGAACGGCTGGGGACTGGATTTTGTGCCTGTCCTAGTCTTAAGTTAGATTATAAGGCTTATGAAGCTACAACAGGCCTAGAAAGCCGGTAGTATAAAATATAAGGTCTGGCATAGGCTGGAAACCGTAATGAATGTAAAATAATTGGGGTCCCTGGCTTTGGATCATAGCCTCGGTGCATCTCCTAGTGGTTCGTGGTTGAGTTTCTCTCAATAGATTTTGAATTAGTACAATAATTCAGAGTCATGCGTTTGTGCGTGGTTTAAAACTAGTTTAATTACACGAGACAGGAAAGGTATAGTTATAAGAAAATGCCCCTTCAGTTACCTGGGGATAAGATTATAAGTTTGAATTAACATAGCCAGAGCACGTTGCTGCGACCAGGGTCGAACTAGGGCCTCTACTATCAGATTCAAGCTCCCTAACAGCTAAACAAAATCAACTATAAAGTTTGTTTTGCAGCACTTGGTTTAAATGTCTGAAAATAAATTAGTGTATTTAGTTGACGTATTTTACGAGTCTTACGATTTAGCTTTCTTTCTAAATAGCTTTTGAAGATTTTCAGAAAGTCATTATTTGGATCGTAATATTTTTTTTCTATGGAGATGGAATCCAACCCCCTCGTACATCTCCAATCACTAGGAGGATTACAAATAGAAACATTTTCCTTCACCCGTTATATTTTAGAATATCTCTATCCTCTTTAAGTGTGTTCAAGTGAGTTTAGAGCTGTGCTCTATTTAGTAGAGAATTATTATTGTAAAATAAACATTGATATGAAACCCTAAGGTGCAATGGAGACGACAAAAATCCAGTATTTTTGTAGTTTCTATGGCAAATTGTTTTTAAATGAAATAATGCTCCAGTACAAACATTGAATTTAATTTTATTCAAATGGTGACCTCAAAGCTTATTTTAATATATGTCAAGAGTGTTCTGGAATTTAACGACCCCTTTTTCTCTTCATTTAAAAAGTTTGTTAGATAATGCCGCCATTATCATGACAGATATTCAGGAAATGTTGATGTCAAAATATGAAGAAAATCAAACTATTATATTTGTACTGGCGCAATATTTTATTTATTCTGGCCAAAAAAATGTTTTTCCTTAAAAAACTGCAAAAAACATTGGCCTTTTCTCGCGTCCTCTTTCATTCCACTTTAAATATCTTCATTGAAATAAAAACTACTTAAAATTATTTAAATAAAGTGCATCGAGGTTTGATTAATGAATAATGAAAACTTTAATAAATATGATAGACTAAATTATTTAAAAAATAATTTATTGGAGTATGCCAACGACAATGCTATTCTTAGAACTAAAATTTGTTAATCTCAGAAACCATAAATGATTCACCGTTAAAATGTAATATGCTAAAAATCGTTCGAAATGTTCTTGTTTGACTGTTTTTACAAGATGATGATAATAATAATACTAGCATCTAAATAAGATTTTATCACAAAGAGGGAAGACAGGACACGTCCTCCCACATACCAACACATCGTAAGGTTGTGTGTCTTACTGTATTCTACTTCAGGAAAAACCGTTAAATGAAGACAAGTGAAAACGATTTAACAAATTTTAAATGCTAAAAGTACAACTAAATTGAAAAATAATTATTTTATAGTGAAAATTTATTAAATTGATCCAAATTTCACTGTTTTAAAGTGAAAAACCTCGTTTGGGTTCGTTTGATGTTTCAAGTTATATCTTGCATCTAATATCCCGGTAGTGAGATGCGCTTTTAATTATAACTGCTAGGTTAATCAGTCCTTCTTGGACCAACTTCAGACAACTTATTATCTGTATATATACAATTACAATTCTAAATTATCTACCTAATCATAAATAAAATATACCAATTTGGTAAATTTACATGTTTAGTCTTTTTTGAGCTGACAGAAGGTTCAGGGCTTGAATCATGACTGGATATTTCCCTATACACGTTTTCCAACCACCCTTAATGCAAATTTGGGATGCATTTCTTACTATTCTACATTCCACGTACCTTTCTACCAATGTAATTAAATGCAACCCTCTTTGGTGGACACATGGTTTGAGGCGTAACTCTTGCATTTGACTAGACTGCCAATACGGCGAGATCGGCTTTCGAATAATGGTTAAATGCAATGATGGTAGATTTTCTTAAATGTTTTTCCCATCTCACCACACAAAACTGCGAGTACATTTTCTCTAAATTCTACCTTACTCATTCCTAACACATTAGCGTATTTAGTAGCCTACATATGCGGATAGCTCGAACAGGTATTAAGACATGACGCACAAAAATAATAGTATGTCGGTTAAGTTTAAAGCTTTCCCCCACCCCCTTCGTTTTGTCTGCTTATTTTTTAAATCTGTGTTTTACCAAACACTATGAATATAATGAAGTCGTAGCCTTTGTAATTATAGCCCAGATTGCAGACTCACCGCGTTTTGTCCCCGTGGCCGGTGATGAGAGCTAGGTTGGTGGTTGACGTCGTTTTACACGAGGCGATCAGCGGTGAGTCAATACTCAATATTGACAACTACCAAATCAGTGCCCCAGGGCCTGGTAGACGTGTTAGGGTGTCACCTATAATTACATAGGCACGAACAATCACCTACTGCATTGATGGGATGGTGCGTGAGGGGAAGGGGTGGGGGTTTCGACTCCCACATATGAAAATAACAAACATATTGAAACCTACACCACATTGTTGTAAGGAGCGTAAGTCCAGCAATGACGGAAGAACGGCTTTCAGGAGCCTGAAGCTCCCTCCCCTTGAAAACAGCCCCTGTATCCAATCCACCTTTTGTGAGAATGTGACGTTTCTAAAGAGATTAGATTTTGCACTATCTATTAGGAAGCTGTTAAAGTTATTTACATTAGATTTGAACGCTGGGAAAGTGTCACTTTATATTGGTTGGTTTACACAACTTAAAACACATTTAAATTAAAAATAAATTAAGATTTTCATTCAAATTAGAGTAGAGTATTTTCAAAATTAGCTTTCATCACACTACGACCGTGTTATTTAAATTTAATTTAAATAATATTAGTAACAATTTATACAGTACTGCCTATGTTAAAAGCGAGGACTGACTGGTTTACGATTATTTAATTCCTTGCAGCAGAACAGTTACATTAATATCATTAGATATTTGCTTTCTAGAGGGCTCATCTGAGTCGGGCGTCGATGAATTTTAAAATTCAGACGGAGAATCTAATACAGCTGGTTAAATATAGGCTACAGTGACGAAGACGGATAGCGCTTCTTTCTTTTCCTCGTGTTTTATTGTTGTCTTATTTTTATTAGAGAGCTACAAGTTGTTAATTTTCAAGTTTCAAGCTGCAAGCTAAATGGGGTTACCCACGTATAGTGAGGATAGCTTTGAACCAAGTCAAATGAGGATAACTTTGTGTATAGCAAGCATCGTAATACGTTCTAAATATTTGAAGTCAATTAGTTACTAAAGCCGTATTAACTAAACAAGAGAGTAATCTACAAGGTCGCCTGTAATAATTATGTCAATCCTCCCGACAAATTTGTCACTTGTAGGTTGCTACCCGCTCCCAATAGCACAACATCTTTGAATATCCACCCAATACTTAGTTCAGTCGGTAGCGTGTCTGCCAATGGAGTTTAGGGTGCCGGCTTCATACCCCAGCATGGCCGAAACATGTATAATTGGTGAACTGTGGTTTTCGCCTTTCATAATGATGAATTAACGGCTGGAGGATGTTGTGTCCGTTCTAAATTTAAGTTAATTAATAAGACGTGTGCTCATACATTCAGCCGGTTCGGAAAGATCAAATTGGCTATCCCAAATAAATGAAAAAATGAAAAATCTTTAAATAACCAAATATTCTCAAACAATTTTTCTTGGGATTTTTTTTTTCAAACTTGAACATGTTTTTATTATTTTTTGTATTGACAAACTGAAACCACAGCAGAAATAATATTCAAATCCTAAGACCACAGCAACTAACTTTATTTTTTTAAGTTGAGGGTTGATTCACAGTAACAGTGACATATTAAAAATATTCAGAGCGTGCAACATATTCTATTTTTGGGTTTACAGCCACATGTTTGAAACATTCAAATCGAGCAACAACATATTCTAATTTTGTAACAGCAACCAAATTCTGGCAACACCATTCATTGACCATGCCTATTTGTTAAGGTGCTCTAAGCATCACAATTTTTCCGCCGAGATATGTCACACATCACGGATTTGAATGAAATCTCTTACGATCAAGATAACTTTGAAAGGAAGACATTATCGAAATAGTTCACACTAATTATCAAGGCCGTAGCCAGCATATAATTTCAGGGGGGGTAGGTGGGGTGTTTGGTGGACAAATACCCTAATTGCCGGAAGCTAGAAAAAAAAGTATAAATGATAAACAGTTATAGGAGATATCGGAACAGTCTTTTGGCAACATAACTGCCGAAGGCTAGGAACATTTCTAAATATTAAACATCTATTAACGCTCTCTGAAGTCATTTTTATGGTAACACAGCCTCTTAATTTGTACCTGTATCAATAGCGTTTCGTGACCAAAATTCTTAGGCAAACTTAAAAGGGGTGTCCCTGAGCTTAGAAGGGGAGGTCCTGGAATTTTTAAAAATGTATTTATGCTTCAAGAAGCTATTTGGAGGTGTTTTTTTAAAAATGATAGTTGTGCCTTTGGGTGTCCATCTATTCTGTGATTTAAATTATTGTGTTATTTTTTATTATAAACATATACTTATAAACTTTCGTTTGTTAAATTTCACTGATAGACACGTCAAAACAAAAACACCTGCTCCAATAAACTCCACAAAACTTTATAGTCCATTACACACGGCACAACTTCTTGTACAAAAAGTTGTGCAAAAAAGTGTAAACTATCTTAGTCATATGGATTGCATACAAATTTTAGCCAGTGATTGTTTACAATATTTTTTTAATGGCGTTTTTGCTAATTTTGTGGAAAAATAATGATTTAATGATTTGGGAAATATTAGTATTTAATATAAATAATTTCCTTATCATTCCTAGATATCATGAAAATAAAAAAAATACAATTTTCTAATATTCTTATATATTTGGGGTTTGACCTCCTTCAATTGTAATTATTTGTTTGTTTTCAAGTATTTAGCTGTTTTTCTTACAATCACTCTTTTAAAAAAAAGTAACTGCCTAGTAGACGAAGTTTTCGTGTTTTCAGTTCAAAAGTTGTACAAGAAAAATGGCTGATATAGGACGCGTTCTATTTCCTGAAATTGTATACAATAAGTTGTGTAAGGCGGATCTTGTACAAATTTTAGTGTTCACACGACGCCATCTTCAGGCTGCAACATCTTGTACAACCATAGGTACAAGAAGTTGTGTCGTGTGTAAATGTGTAGGCACGGGGTCAATACCTTAACAATATTAATTTTCCCTTTTATACCATACCATCCCACTATGTTTTGAAAGGGGAAGAAATGGGTAGTGACTTCGGTTCTAGTCGTCACCTTTCGGACAAGATAAGTCGTAGCTCGGCTGCTTGTATTTTTACCTGACTGGGAATGTGAGGAATGCCAGGTCTCCACCGTGGTTTGGATTCCACGTTAAACTGTAGGTGCTTCATTTCATCTCACAATCACCCTACCATTACACATTAGCGTAAGTGCGTACAACCCGAACGGGTAGTAAGACGCGGTGCTAATAATAATAATTTTACCTGACATCCGCAGCTCTTCCCCTTCTCGCCCCTCCGAAATCTATGACGTCACAATAAGAACTACACTAGCTAGAGCAATGGGATGAAAGTCGGACAAATACCGACTTTCAACCACCATTATATGGACTAGTGCACGTCTTGCATCCATGTTACGGTCACTGCAATGTATGGGATTTTTTTTTCAAACCCACTGATGCTTGAATTACATTTAAATAACCAAGCAGTAGAATAATTTTGCGAACATTAAATAAAATAATTATATATCTTCAATCAAAGGCAAGCAGTACTTGCCTTGCTTGCCCTGACGTGACGCCACTGACTTGTATCTTAATTTTGATATTGTTTGAACCATAAATAAAGCCATTTTGTTATACGATTTAGGGGTGGGAGGTTGAACCCCCAAACCTCGCCCTCCCCTCCGCCCTCCCGCCTATGGCCTTGCTAATGATGTCTTCAAGGGCCGTTTTACATCTAAGTTACACATTTCAATAAGTTTTGTACATCATTAAAGCCTCGAATTTTCTGGGTTTTTCTGTTTTGTCTCCTCCTAAGCTGAAGAGACCGACTTGAGCTTATCCACTCCTTGACTCAATGGTGAAACTGGTGGTGACGGTGACTCTGGGAGTGGCTGAAGAGACCAGGAGGGTGGCTGATGATAGTCCTGACGTGGCCCTGGCAAAACAACCACATGTCATGACGTACAAGTATAGCTCCTCGACTCTTTCGTAGAGCAGTACTTCCAACGATCTTACTGTGTGATGAGTAGAGACGCATAGTTCAATGTAGACTCACTCTTACGGTGTTCTTTGTAAACTAGGTATAGTTCATCGTATTCAATCGCACTGTGAGAACTTTTGGTGTTCATATATACACGTCCCGCATATGCATGACTCACAAACTTTAAATTAATATAGTATATCCTAAACTTTTTGCTACTGATGCAGATTCAGACCTGGTGGATAGTTGGCACACTTAAGATACCTTTGACTTATCAGTTAGCTGCTGCTAAACGCGTTGGTTGGTGTGTCAAGTATTCCAACAACTCAGGTATACACTGTAATACTTTTTCTTCTTAAGCTTACACACGTTGCATGACAAGAACTATCAAATTTCCCGGTTCTCTCAAACAGTATTTAACTTGTCTACAGAGTACTTTTGTTCGACGATTAATTTACTCAACTTTATTATAAGCATAGCATCCACAAATTTACCAACTGCTGTAGCATGTTCATAATGATCTATTTAAACGCTTATGGTTATAGTTGTACAAGCGACACCCTTATAATATATTCACAAAACATAGATCCCCATCACCGATTAGTCTACTTTTCCAAAATAGAAGACTTTAAACTCTAAAAAGGTATTCCTCTCGATAAAACTAATTACTTTATTGACTGGGAGGAGAGGATTCAAGCCAAAAGGTTTTCAGTAGCTCACTTTTAACTAGTATTGATTTAGGAGGTTAGATGTAATAACTGTTCCATCATGTATATTGCGGTAGAAACTAAGAACTTATCCAAAAATATAATTAATTTATTATGTAACTTGGATGAAAATTGCTCTCATGCAAAGTATTGAATTCAAACCAAAGGTTCACTTATATACAACGTATTAGAACTTACATTTTGACTAGGGATAATAAATTAATAACGGCTTTCATGTAAGTTCCGACATATTTGTATTATTCCACACATCTTGCATGAAAGTTTAGATAAGTACGGATCCAAGCACTTGTTTTAGTACACTCATCTTGAGACAAAAATAACCAGTCGTAGATAGGGGGGAATTTATCCGCATTTAACATGAATTTCCCTCGACCGTGGCTATCAATTCTTAATCCTCTCCAAATGACAGTGTGTGCTGGCCAGTATACAATGTTGCGGAGCAATCCTTTGAACAAACCAGAAATGTTGTTTCGGAACAGTATGGATACAATCTGAATAATGTACCTACCTTGTCACGTGTCCAGGCCAGATTAAACCAGATCCATTCTACTACGTCACGTCAAGGGAAGGAACCCTGTGGGAATTTATTATTTTGATTTAATATTGTAAGGAAGCCAAAACTTGGGTGGACGTGACAGATATTGGTGGAAGGTATTAGTATCGGGCCAAATCTTTTGGAGACCCTGAAATTTGAAGATGGAGCTGGATTAAAAAACTTCACAAGGATGCCCCAAGTGACTTTGAATGTTTACTCAAAACGATTGGCAGGAAAATAGCAAAAAGAGAACACACAGCTATCATACAATCAGACAATCCGCCACTCTTTGAATGTACCTTGTTTCCGAGATATCCTCCCTGCCTAATGCTTTTAAACTTGGAACCATATATTCTATTTCATGTGGGATACAAGGAACATCTTGTAGGTGTGTCTGAACTGTTTCGAAAAAGTTCCGATACTTTTGAACATTCTATCTGGTTTGTTTAGAGAATGCATTTACAAAATTTTGCACAACACTTTACTGCTCACATAGGCTATCTGCACTATTTATGGGGTAGGGATTTAATTTAGAGGAAATGCATACACATTTATTTAAGGGAAGAGTGGGAAACAATTTAGGAAAGATCACCCGACCTCTTAACACCTGATGTAAGCTCTTCATAGCCATGTATTCAGGTTAAAAGTTTATTTTATCACCAGGAATGAATATAAGTAGTAAATATACTGTTATAAATGAGTTAAAATGTAGCCTACAATCTATTTACAATATTCAATAATTTATTTTTGGGATAAAATGCCTTTATTTTTGTTACTGACACTAAACATTTAGCATAGCTGTAGATGTAGAGGTTTCACACTATATCCAGGTAAGAAAAAACACTCATATCATAATCGGTTCTACATATTCATGACTTTGTTTGACAATTTAAAAGAATTACTAAATTTACGATACTCCACATATTAGACACTACATACCACATACCTTGTGATATGGAGCTATCATTTTTTATCAGAAAGTATATCTTTGAATACTGAATGATAATGTAAAATACCTTTGTTTTTTGTGAATATTGGCTGCCTTACATCTAAATAAGTCTTAAAACTCGTTCATCTGTTTATATTACTTTATTAAAGACTTTATTGAAAATTATGAAAATAATTTTGATAACCCTCACACATTAAATAGAAAATAAGAAGACCAACCCTAATCAAGTGAATATCAATAAAATCAATAGCCTTCTTTATCACAAGAAATAATGATGTATGGCTCTAATAAAAGCCTTATCAGAGCCAGAAATTATTAGAAGGTCTAGCTTATGTTATAAAAAGCTTAATTAAACTTATTATTTGATCCCGAAACATAAATGGTGTGAATTGTTTTCAGCAGCTACAGGAAAGCAGAGAATAACGCTTGAGGCCAGGAATAGTATAATATTTGAACGTTCTCAACTTGTTGACGGAATGTTTAGATTGTTATATTGTCCCTGAATATACAAGAATGTTGGAACTAGAAAACAAAGGTAGCCTGGGGGCTTTATATATTTAAACAGCTATATTATTAGATGGAACAAACAAATTAAAAGCAGGAAATTAACAGTACATAACACACAAAATAACTTACTTTAGGAGAGAACAACGAATACAGGGATATATTATATTAGCAAATAGCTTAATCAATCCAGACTACACATTTTAAATACTTTAATAGTGTAGGAATGAAGAATGTATACTAATAGAAAATGCACCAGATTTTGCGTGAAGGCAGGATCGGAAAACTTGACAGCCCAAATGTGCCCAGAATACCCGACTAGGATTTGAGCACCTTTCTACTCTTTACCAACAGACAAGAACTGATTAAGGTGGAATTTAGTTGATGTTATCACCGATAGGATTTATATATATTATATATAATATTTATATATATATTATATATAATATATTCAACGCTTATTGTATTTAGTTTGGCAAGCCTCTCATCACCATCCTATAAGTTTGTGACTTTCTCAGCTGGATTGTGCCATGAAGATCAGGTCGTTTGCATTAAATCGAATTTTTTTATATTGGTAGATGTACAGTGGCCAAGTCCACAGCTAGCATCTTATTATAGCTTTCTTGGAGCCGCTAAGGTTTATAAGCTGATGTCTTCGCTTTGTCTTAAGTGGAATATTATCCCCCTCTCTCTCTATGCATGCTCAAATGATATTTTGTGATTCAAGGTCACACAAATAAAGAGGATACGTTTGCTATAGCCACAGGCCAATCTTAAGATTACTTAAGGGTCAAGATTGGGTGTGTGTTAAAGCTTTCCTGACGGATATAACTGACCTCTAACATCTATAAAGAACGTTTACAAGTTAAAAACAGCCTTTTTCCAAACTTATTCAGTTCAGTTCAAGCTTCCAAAGTGAAACTCATTCTAGGCTACTGGGTATAGTATTTTTCTAGAGTTAAACTACTTTCCAACAACCGATGTAGTGGGCTTCCAGGCTTTATTGAATACAAACCTGTTAAAATACTTCAGATTCGGAAAACTCTTTTTAAACCAGGATTTATTACTAAAAAGATTAAGAGAAAAATGATCAGCTTTTCACAAACCTTTTTAAATTTCGGTGGAGTAAAATTGTTCTCTACCCTTCTTATGTACAAATTGAAACTCTTGATGATGAGAATAACGCTGCCATAAACAGCAAGTACGAGGAAACTTGGGGATTCACACAGCCAAGAATTGTCCATCTTCTGGAAATAACTTCCCCACTGATAGTTTCCTATATTAGAAGACCAAGCCTTGATACACTGTTGTGGATTTGGTTCTATGTAAACATTCATATTTAATTATTTTAAACTAAATAATTATTATGAATATTTATTTGTAGCTCAAATAAACTTTGATTAATTTATCTCAAGACCTTCTAATTAAAATATTAGTTCCCATATATTTATTTGTAGCTCAAATAAATTTTGATTAATTTCTCTCAAGACCTTCTAATTAAAATATTAGTTCCCAAATAAAATATAAACTAAAATTTAAAAAAATAAAAAATCGACACCCACAATTTGTACTAAAAATCAAAGTACAAAATAGCAGATTTATTTATGGCAATTTCATAGAAACTTCAACGCCCCCCTACCACCCTGGTTAAATTTACCACCTCCCTGAAAACTAAAAACGCCCTCTAGGGGGTGCTCCCGTCCAGGCTGTGAAACACTCCCTTAGACCTTAGACCACCAAATGGGGTATCTAACGTATATAATATATTTATTTTTAATCATAAGTATTTAATTTTTTATCACATTAAGCTAATATTAAGGGAAACTCTTATTCGGCTTGTGTCGAATAATATTAAGGGAAACTCTTATTCGACTTGTGTCAAATTTGGTGTCATCCATAAACAAAAACATAAAGAAAGCCATTAAATTTCTCATCTTAGCCTTGAAGTTGGTAATAACATTACACTGTTTGGGATTCGAGATGATAAGACTGTAATTTCAGTTATGAAATAATAATTTATTATTGGAAACAAACCTAAAAGAGCATTTAATCTGTCTTATTAAAATATTGTATTTTATTTTATGTAACATTAAGTACATTGATTGAATTGTGATTGAATCTCTAACGTTGGTAAAAAATGAGATTTCCACACTTTATTTTGTATCCCCAAAAAGTATAAATTTGTAATTAGAGATGGTAATTTAATATTGTTACAAGCCGAATCGTTTTATATAGGATTTTTCTTAGCATCACGTCTTACTACTTGTTCATGCCCCATACAATTTTACTATGAATATTTACTTTCTCGCTATCTTACAGGTAGAGGAAGCATTGTGATCGTCAAATAAATTGAACTCAAGATTTTGATGAATCTTGACGTTTCATGACGCCCCGAATCCAAAAAAGTTGTTTTAGACTGTCTGTCTGTCCGTAACTCCAACTAGAGCCTAAACTATTTTACCGTTCGGGCTAAAACTTGGTATCTAGGGTTTACATAGGGTTGCTCCGAGGGGTTTTTGGAATTGGATATCTAACCCTAAAATTAAGGGTAGTTTACTGAATGGCAAAAAGAAAAAAAGTCTATTTCCTCAAAATATACTATAACGATTTTGATTAAATTTCATTTCTAATCATTTTTAAATATTACAAACAAAATGGCTTCTCTCAATATTTCGGCAAAGAGACTTTAAGGGCTCCAGTCCGATGCGTAATATACCTCTTTTTATAATATCTCCATGCGTAATATACCTCTTTTTATAATATCTCCTACACTATTTGAGATATAAAATTACTTATAGTCACAAATATGTAGGTCTCTTTATAATACATATATTTTAAGTAGCATATTTTTATAAAAGCAATAACTTTAAAGCTATACGTAAATATGTATTTATTAACTTTTAGAACACAAAAGGTAAAAGTATTGCGACCGCAAAAGAAAATCTAACCTGAAATGTTGATGTATGTCGACGTCTCAAGACCCCCTAAACCCTAAAAAGGGGTATTTGCAATGACGTCTGTCTGTGTGTCAGTTTAAGCTTAAAATTAAGAGTAGTTTAAGAAAAGCCGAATAGAGAAAAAATCTATTTGATCAAAATCGACTCTAACGATTTTTATTAAAATTCGTATCTAGGTGTTGATTAAGATTATAAGTAATTTGGCTATTTTCGTTCTACCATGAAAATAAATTTTAGGGTACATTACAGAAACAGAAAATTCCGTATCTCCGCAATTATTTGAGATACTAAATAACTTATCTTTACAATATTTTAATACCATTAAAAATAAAAAACTTTTATATGATATCTATTTTTATAAATCCAACAGTTTCTGAGATATTGGCAAATATATTAATACGATTTTGTGAACTTTAGTTGTAAAGCGTAATTACTTAAGTTTTAACGCAATAATTCTCCAATGCCAGATAGTAATTAAATATAAGTAAGTCTTTAAAAGCTTATATTGATTTTCCTTAAACCTCTTAGGAGAAATAGAACCAGTTCTATCTTTCAAGTGCGCGCGCTCGCTCGCTCGCTTCAGTCTAGACACCCTTCATTAAAACCAATGGGTTCTATTTTATATTTTAGTCGCTCACCCAGTCTATCCGTCCGCTTAGTCAAAGATATACAGGTCTGACTATTTTGAGTTTCGGTGATCAGACATTGAAACCAAATTGCGTTAGTGTCGTTGCGGAAAAGCGTGCGTGCAATTTAGAGTTTTAAGAAACGTTTGAACCTCCAATCATCGATTTAAGATAATTTAAATTTGAAATACTGTATTATAAATCATATGGTAATTATTTGTTTTGTAAAATTTGATCATTTAAACATGGCTATACATTATTATTTAAAAAAAATTATTGATGTATGAAGGGACTAAGGAATCCATCAGCCTTACCATATAGCCAATAGCATCTGATGGTATTTTTGATTTCATTCTGATGAGAAACATTTAGAGTAATTTTTCTGAATATGAAAATTAGAGTATTTCTTTCAAAAAAGGGGATAAAGCAGAATGTAAGAATGAAATAAGCAAACTTGTAGAGTCCATGATAAGTGTGATTTTTGAGTGGATTTAAAAAATATTAATTCACATTCGAGAGTGTGAATGGTGTTAATTAGCTATCTTAGAGGGTACGTTCTTACAGAAGGCTCAATATCGAGGCAAATCAATACCACTCACCTTTTTACTCATTTCGTTCTTGCATGCAGTCTTTAAAGTTTCAATATAGTTTTATTATTTGAAAAATGAGAATTAAACACAATACTTTGGTACTTCCATCCTTATAATGGTCCCAGGTTTGTTTCCCGCCTTCAAGTAGACTTTTTTCAAATACTGTATTTGACTTAAGCGCCAAGACAATTATTGATAGTACCTATCATATCTAAATATTATTTAATTAAATTACTGTAGTAATATTATTTGCAGCAACATATCGATTGTTACTACCAAGCTGTAGTACCCTCATACTAAGAGAGTTTAACACGTCAGGATGTGAGCAGTTTCATTCCTCCATGAATAATTTAATAGCTTACTGTTGTTTCAAGTGCCATTAAAAAAACTAAACAAATAGTTTACCTTTTTAATGTGGTATTGTCAAATACTTTCGAAAGTAAATAGTATAATTTTAGTTGCTGTCGATTCTGCATATCTTTGTGACTGTATTTATACAAAAAACTATCAATTTATTTAATAATTAACAAAAATAAGTGAAATATTTATGGGTAAGGTTTTTGAGCATCGTCCCCTTCTTACTTAACCTTTCTAACCTTTCATGTGCAAGTAAAAGTCCTTCGTCTGTATTTTGAGTCTAGTGAGATAGATGTATGAATATTACAAAATGACATTTTATTAAATATGCCTAGATATGATTATAGTATTATTTGATTTGCCGTTTACCTGCAAGTATAAATGGTAATAGAAATTTCTGAGTGATTTGCTGTTTTGAGAAAATACAGTGTTTTACTTGTATCAGTTCTAGAGCACCATCCCAAATTAAAAAATGAAAGTTTTTACTTTGGTATATAAATAATGTCTAAAGTTAAGGCAGTAGAAAAATCCCTGCTATAATTTATAAATAAACATTCAAGTAGCCTATGACCGATGAGTGATGGTAACTGATAAGTATCTAGTAGAAGTTTTTTTTATTGCAAACATCGATCATCCAATGTGGAAATAATTAAGAGAAAAACTAATCTTAAATTATAAAAAACAATTGCTCACCTTCCTTTTGCAAAATTCTTTCATCACTATCTGCTACAATCCACTATCGTATAATATCTTTTGGCCAAAAATGTTTTTCACAAAATCTATCATTAAATTTGTTTTTTTTTCTAAAGTTATTTTGATCAGAAACCTTTCTTGTGTTTTTTCTCACAATCATGTCTCTCGAAATTTGATGGCGTATAAACGTTGACACGTCAGATTAAAAACAATCTGGAAACTTACATTTATTTTATTTTTGACATGTGAAAGAAGCCATTGTGCAGAAATAAAATCTTATGAATCTGAACAGCTGTTGTTATAAAACTTATGTCACAACTATCTGCAACGATCACAATGCTTTCTCATATAGCGGCAAATCATGCAACTAAAAGCTTCAAAGTTTGATCAACTTTTATATAGGGTCTTGAGTAGAGTGTTATAGGGGTGGTTGAACATCATAGTGCTTGTTTGCACACGATGTCAAATAGTGGTATCAGACATTGTTCTTTATTTAGATCCGCTCTGATTGTCGGGGATGTCGAGTTCCTCTACGGAGATAAATAGTCCGATAATGATGGTCGAGTTCCTCCACGGAGATAATTAGTCTGTTAATGATGGTCGAGTTCCTCCACGTGGATAATTAATCCAATAATGATGGTCGAGTTCCTCCACGACATCTCAAGGAGGGTATCTTCGCACACTAAATTACCAAATTAAATAAGAGCGAAATTTATTAACGCATGAAAGTTTAGGTTAAGTTATGTTGTGTAAGAAATATAAGTATATGTAAAAATCAACTAACTTCATTACAAAATTAAGTGACCTTTATCGAAAAGGGGATTAAATCGGTTTTCGTGGAGGTACTTGGGCACACCCCTGATTGTAACATAACCGAAACCAGCACGCTACAAGTGACTAACTGGCTAAAGAAGCTTAAGGGACCAAACAAAAAGAGGGGTTCAACTTTCCTATACCTTCCACATCTCTGCACAATTGTCATGAAACCTGTACTGGTTGTGAGACGTAAGATATGTAAATATTAAATAGTGCTAACAATACTATTTATAAAAATGAATAGTGTGTCTCATAGTGCGCGCATAACTCCACATCCACTTTCCACCCCCTCCATACATGCGCACACATGCATGTACAAACGAGAAGGGAAAATAGAAACACACTGATTTTCTCCCTACATCAAATTACCCACTCGAGATGCCCTTTTAACTTCCTCGCTAGCTTACAGCTACTCGAGATTTTGATGAATGTCAACATTTCATGATCCCACGAATCCAAAAAAAGTGGTTTTCGCAATGCCGTCTATCTGTACCTCGGGCTAGAGCCTAAACTATTTTACTGATATGGCTAAAACTTGATATATAGGATTTTCATAGGGTTGTCCCAAGAGGTTTTTGGAATTGTATATCCAACCCTAAAATTAAGGGTAATTTCCTTTAGGGCGAAAAGAGAAAATATTGATTTTATCAAAATCTGCTCTAAAGATTTTGATTAAAATTCTTATCTAGATATATATTTAGATATATTACTTTACAAAAGCGGTAATTTTCATATCTCCGCAAATATTTGAGATACTTTAATCACTTATCATTGAAAAATTGTAGTACTATTAAAAATGAAATAAACTTTTTTTAAAAACATATCTTTATAAAGCTAATAGTGTCTGAGATTATTTTATTTATTCGGTGTTTACAGCCCCGGTATATTACAAACTTTAAATCCAGGCCGTTTTTCCACATAATTTGGACTTTACTTATACAATTACAGTACATTTTGAATTTCCTTTTAAACATTACAACACATATTTTGGCTCTTAATTTATTTGAAATTCAACTACTTTGTTGACCTGGCGGTCTAGGGTTAAGGTGTTTAGACTTCTATGCTGGCGTCCGGGGTTCAATCCTTGGTCCCGGCAAAGATTTATATGATTGTCAAACCCTTCCTTCACCTCTGACAAGACGTGTATTAATCACAACTTGTAAATTGTGAGGAATGCCAGGTCTCCACCGTGGTTCAGATTCCACGTTAAACTGTAGGTCCTCCATTTCATCTCACATTCACCCTACAATTGCACATTATCGTAAGTGCGTATAACCCGAACGGGTAGTAAGACGTGGTACTAATAATAGTAACTACCCCTTGTTCCATTTGGTCCGCCACAGGTATATTACGCCCCCGGTACCCTCCCCCACTCGACCGTCCACAGTGCCCGGGATTTCACTCCCGAGTCCGACAAGCACCCAGCAGAGGTGAGCATCTTCATATCCACCACCTGGGGAGGCGACCTATCGAAGTTGGTGCCCCACCAACTTTCTAGCCACCACACTTCCATTTTCACCCTTCCTTCCACCCTTGGCAGTTGAATTTACTAATCTACCCCCTACCTAGTTGCCCTCGTCCCTAATTTAGCTAGTTTAACTACTAAACTAATCTAAATTAATCCAACTCAATTACTCTATTCCCATTCCTACCGCGGAGCTCCATCACCTGGATGGTACCAGAGGGCTGCAGGGCAGCCGCCTTTCTCCATCTTGACTCTGAGAGCCCACCAACCACAATCCACCTCTCTTGTTTCCAAGGTGGTGGGTCATATGGTGCAGGGGACCCTTCAGAGTTCATATCTACCCCACTAACTTTTGTTCATAAGACTGTAAAACTGTCCTTAGGATCACAAGGGCAATACCTGTGTTCCCCCGGGCACTTAGTCGTACTGTAATCCAGTTCTCAGAGCTCGTTCTTGCCACTCCCAGCACCTAATTTGTTTTATCCCAGCAATAATTGTTACAGCTTATCCCCCTCTAAATATTCTTTTTTCTCTACTCACTCCCTGCCGAGACCGCACTAGTGTCTGTGTCAGTCCCGCCCTCCATGTCGCTGTCATCTTCTTGGTCATTGGCACTGTCACCGTCCCGTATTATTCGTCCCTGTGCCTCTTTGAGTATATCTACGTAAGCGGTCTTTGCTCTATCCGACGCTTTCAGTGCAATCTGGTCTCAGAATTTCCAATAGATTGCATCCCTCAGTACTTCGCTTACTAATCTTCCCTGTATCTCGCTCTGGTAGTTCCTTCTTGCTTCTAGGACGCTCTCAAGAACCACATGTTCAGGGGTTCCCTCCTCACCACATTCACAATTCCCTGACTCTATTAGTCCCAGCTTCCTTAGAGATTCCGTGTACGGTCCCTTCCCCGTGGTGAAGTGGACAAGACCCCAAGATGGCTGGAGGTGTTTATTCTCTAGTCTCTCAATCACATTAGGGAACAAATGATAAGTCTTCCTACCTGTACTACTTCTCTCCGAGCGTCTCTGCCACTCCTCCAACACGACTATTTCCACCTCTCCAAATCTTGTCATATCGGGTGTGATAAGAAGTCTCACCTTCTCCATTTTTCTCTTTTTTAATCCAATACGCCACACCTTTCTTCCTTATAAAGAGGTCCAATGATCATACACCTAGGGCCACACTCAGTGCATCCGTTACTACAGACCGGTAGGCTCTCATTAGCTTCAGTAAGATGTTACTCTGTAGACCTTGAATCACCTTAGCCGGAATGACATTGGTTAGTCTGTGAGCCCAGATGCACGCCCTATAGCTTACATTGGAGAGAAGGATCATCTGATGTTATGTCCTTACTATCCGCATAGGCAGATAAAACCACCTCTGTCCCACGCTTTTAATTTTATTCATCGCCGACAAAGTTTCCTCCATCACTTTTCTCCATGTAAGCCGTGAAATTTCTGTTTCCATCTAGGGTCACTCCCAGGTATCTGACTATATTGCCTCTTCTTATAAATTTCCTACCTACCTTTATGGTCGGATCCCTAGCCAATCTATCCTTGAACAGCATGTAGGTCTTCTTCACCAGGGCCATTTTTAACTTGACAATTTTACACCAGGTGTCAAGTTCTTCAAGCACTTGGCTACTTTTTTCCTTTAATTTCCTTCTAGATTACCCTTCTATTACTATTAAAAGGTCATCTGCGAAGGCGACCACACCCTGCGTCTGCGTCTCTGGTATCCCCTCCAACAAGTACAACACTGGTTTCAGGCTGACTTCCTAAAAGATCGGGCCACATACCTAACCTTGGGGACATCCCTTCGTCAGTATCTTCTGAAGCCTATTTTCTGTACATCTCAGGGTGGAGTATCTGTTACGATAGTAATCCTTAAAACTCCTATACAGCTGTCGCGGACACTGAATCTCTCTTAATGTCAAATATCGCCGGCCACCAGAGGTTGTCAAAAGTACCTGAGAGGTCCACGAATATTCCTAATAAATATTTACCGGTTGCCGAGTCAATCAGTTCCATTGCTCTGCAGATTGCGTACTCTGTTAACCTGCCTCTTCGGAAGCCATACTACTACTGATGCATTCCCAAGACGGTTCTGTGTCTCAGTAATCTTTCACGCAGTATCTTCTCCTGCAACTTCCCTGCTATTTCAACAGGCAGATAGGTCTGTATGACTTCGGAATCAGTGGGTCTTTATCCTCTCCTTTGCTTAGCACGATTATCTTGCTCTACTTCAAGATGTTCGGGATTATACCTTAAGCGGGGCATTCGTTTGGCAGCCCTGCTAGGAAAGGAGCAATAAGGTCAGTCGTCTTCTCAAACACCTCGACCTTTATCCCGTCCAGTCCAGGCGGCTTTTTCCTACCCATCAAAGAAATATTCCTGATTACCCCCTCCCAACTAACAGGTTCCACCTCTTCCTCGTTTACATACTCATCATTCTCCATCCTCTCCCTTGACCTTCGGTGCTCTTCAGTATCTTCTGTCACCTCATCATCTGGTAGCAATGTCTCCATTAGAAGAACCGCAGATTCCTCCCAGTTGGTCGTAGTACTTCTATCAATCTTTGATAGTGTGGTTATCATTGCTGGGAGCCGTAATTTCCCGGAGGCTATCTTGAACGGCACCCCCAAGGTCCCCTCTGTAGCTCCTCCAGAACATACTTCTCGCAACTTTTCCTCTTCTCCTAAAACAACCCATCTTCAAACTCCCTTTTCTTCTCCCTGTAGATATTTAACAGCACCACCCGACCAGCCGAGTTTCTGAGATATTGGCAAATATTATATTAATACAATTTGGTGAGATTTAGTTGTACAGAGATACTACCTAAGTTTTAACGCAATAATTCTTTAACGCTATAGAGTAAGTAAATAAGTAAGTCTCTTAAAAAGTTGATGTTCTTTTTCCTTTAATTTCCTAGGGAAAATGTTTGTACAGAAATGATCTATATCTATTATTTTTAACTTTATAATTAAAACTTACCTATTTTATTGGTCAAAAGTAATAGACGAGGAATTTAATAACAATGTGACGACCATAAGTTGTGCAACCCCTAATAAAATGTCGAAAATTTTAACCAGCTGTCGAAATTTAAATACAAGATTTTACCCTTGTGTACCCAATATCTGTCTTTTTTATTTGTACAAATATACAAATGAGGACTTTAATTATTTAAAAATAAAATTACAAAGTTTAAAACCAAGAGTCAAATTTTTTTTACGTAAATATAACTTAATTTGTGCTAAGGTTTGCAAGTGTATATTATTTTGTTTCACATATATTACGAATTTCGAGTAAATATTTCCACTTTTAAACAATTGAGCGAGAAAGTCAGTGCGGAGTACCATACCATTTATTAAAAATAAAATAATGTAGAGTATACCCGGTTTGGTTCGAACCCTGCACTTCCTATCATAGACAAATCAACCAAAACCATTTCACTGTTTTGTTTATGTGCCCACCCATACGAATAAATATACTTTAAAATATTAAAGTGCGTCTTCCGAATACATTATAAAACTAGACGATTGCTGACGGAATTGTTGATATGAGTAGTGGGGGGGGGGACGTTTCAGATCACCCCTTCATATATAAAACTGCCTATATGTAACATATTCAGAGCATTTATATAGAAAACGGTCTATATTTGAGTACCGTTACTCCTCTGCTATAAATAGTCTCCTTCCCCCCTTCCCCCTCCCCTTACCCCTCCCCTATCACTTCCCAGGCCTACCAACTCTGACATGTTGATTCTTGCTGATTAATTATTAATTATTGTTAATTAATTAATTGCTAGAATAGAGGCGGTGTTGGAGTTTTTTTTATTTATAGCAGGCATACGCCGGGGGGTAGGGAGTTTCAGGGCGTTGTGGCATGCGTGTATCAGGGGGTACGCGATACATTGGTTGAGAACGGCGGGGCGGTTGCACACATCGAGCCATCACCCTGACATGTTGAGTCTTGCTGATTAATTATTAATGATTGTTGATTAATTATTGTTAGGCGCTGAGCCACCTGTGTCTCGCGCTCCACGATTTAGTCTCTCTCCCTCTGTCGACCGTTTACAAATGACGGGGGTAAACAGCCTTTCACTTTTCAGGCAGCTGAATCCCCCCACCCCACTCAGAGCCGGGTTGTTCCAGTTTCGACACACCAAGGATCTGCTGACCGGAATAAACCCCTTCGCCCCGGACGGGAAATTCCACAGAGCCGAGGGATTGTTCATCTTAATGGTTTCTCCCCTATCCCGCCCCCGGTCGTTACCTTCTGTGGTGTGACTGACAGGCAATAAGCTCCGTGCAAAACAGGCACACTAAGCGGACAAAACAATTTACAGTTATCAACCAGTCTGTTCAAGTCTATGACCACTCACACACGCACATCCCTCTGTAGGACGAGTGAACTATTCTAATATACAAGCTGTGTTCCTGTATAGTCCAATTTTAACAGGAATAGCCTTATCTTAAAGATAGAAAAGTTACTCTAATAACCCTGACCTTACATATGCCTGTAATCATATTAGGTGTTAAAACCAGGGCCTCCTCGCACAGCTGCGTGGAGGGAGGGTGGGAAACCAGAGGTGAATAAAACTCGTTGTACAGCTTTGTGATCTGGAGGGTTGGAACAAGATGTATTTATTTACACTAATAGGAAATTTATGCGTAAAGTATAATGCAGATAAAATGTA
>CABFOW010006564.1:19527-29629 GCA_902141385.1 Timema californicum | reverse complement strand
GGGGGGGGGGGGGGTCCACTTGAAGGTTAACCTGATAGTGTACATTATTTTGGATATATTTCTTAGTAATGATTCTTACTACTTGTTTGTGTTATATGCTTATGTGTCAATTACACTGAAGTGTTTTTGATGAGGAAGGTTGATTTTATAATAAATGTACCCACATGTGCGAAGAGGGAGACTGGAAAAGAATTTAGGAACTACCACCCTTAGAACAAATTGCCTTTTATAAATTAATTTAAAACACTGTTTGAAACTTTTTATATATTATAAGTTTATTTATAATATGTAATTTAATTATGAATTAATTGTTACGGGGAAAAAATAATATATATTCACTATGGAAAGAAAAATAACATTATATGTTGAAGTGGAATTATGTGCATTTATATATTGATAGACAACTATATACGTGAGATTGTGATTATATATTAGGATTTATGTATATTGTATTTGTACATAATATACATACTCACAAATAATATGTAAACACGCACACACACCTATTCAATTCCATTTTAATATTTAATGTATTTTTTCCATAGTGTATTTGGTAAACTTAGAATAACCATAATAACCAGTGGCGGCTCATAGCTAAAATTAGTGGGGGTGATGCTCCAGATTTTTTTTAGCCTTTGTTTTAAAATTGTGTAAAAGGAATAAAACATGTATAAAAGATAATTTATTCAGGAACTTGATAAAATCTTTTTTACTTACTACTTGCTACGAATATATTTCTTGTTGTTGCTTTTGCCTGGCTGAGATATTAGAATATCAGGCTACTGAAGTACTGACATTAAGCTTAAGGAATAAATATTGTACCACAAAAATAAATAAAGAATTAAAGAAAAAGGACTCATTATATTAAATGTTATCGATAATATCAAGTGTAAACAGGGGGTGTTGCAGTTCCGCAGTGCCTATACACGAGCCGCCACTGATAATACTATAGTTTTAGTTTTCACACCAACAATAAATTGTTAAGCATGGCTTTATTAAATACATGTTCTATTTTTCTGATCATCAGGTTGTTGTTGAAGTTATATGTAGCGGAATATTTGGTCAATTTCTGGCAGAGGTGAGTAATATTAACCATAGTTTGATTATTTATATTTAATATTAATGTTCATATCTCTTGTAACTTCGACGACGTTACAATAGTAGGTTGGAGTGATCAGTATAGTTCATCTTGGTGACATTGTGACTCTAAACACGAACTACTCCTGTCAGCTCAATGCAGACCAGTACAGCTCATGTGTGTTAGTACGTTGGAGCTATCTGTCTAGCTCATGGCTGGTTAGCTCAAATATTGGCTCTGAAACCTGAGCTCACTAACCCTAGCAATCCTATGCTATATTTTATCCCAGGTTTTACTTAGGGGGAGGCTCCTCAAACCCAACTTTTTTATTGTAAATTTGTATTGATTAATGCATCTTTATCATAATTTATGAATATATTATTTATGTTTGATTATTTATTGCTGTGTAAAGAATACTAAAAAAATTAATAGGTTCAAAATTGTTTATGCACATTAGAGTTTTCTTAGAGTGTTTTATACGAAAAATTGATGCATGGCAACGCTGATTATTATTGACCAGTAAATAAATATAGAGTAATATCACAAAATATATGAAACATTAAATAAACTATATATATAGATACAAATAAATATAAATTTATCATGTTCAGAAATTATGTTTAAAATCATCCCAAGGGGGTGTTCTAGTAGCCTTAGCAGTGGCGGCTCGTGTATAGGCACTGCGGAACTGCAACACCCCCTATTTCCACTTGATATTATCGATAACATTTAATATAATGAGTCCTTGTTTCTTTAATTTTTTGTTTATTTTTGTAGTACAATATATATTCCTTAAGCTTAATGTCAGAACTTAATTAGCCATTTCCCAGTTTATGAAAAACATACAAAAATCTTTGTATGGAACTGTGTGATTCACAGTGCCAGTGACGTGATGTTTGACTGTTGTGCGCATGTGCACATAGGAGGAAGGTGGGACTGCCAGGTAGAGAGAGCACTGTTCCTCTCGCAGTGCAGGCTCTGGCGTGATAGTGGAAGGGAACTTTTTTTTACTCAGAGTGTGTTGTGCTTAAAAACCGTGTACCACATTTTTAAATGTGATAGAGTGTAGAATTAGATTATTATTCTGCTTCCAGGTATTCTATTTGTTAATTTTTTTTTTCAGTTCTTTTATTTAACATAAAACTTTTACCATGGCCTTGCATCCCCAAGAATTAAGTTCTGTGACTGTAAGTGAACTTCAACATCTTAAGTTTTCACAGCTATCTCTCCATGAGAAAGTTACAGTTAAGAAAAGAGGTCGTCCAACACCTGATATTCTAATATTCCGGCCAGGCAAGAGCAACATCAAGAAATATATTCGTAGCTTTATTTCTGAATGGTACCAAAGGAAAAGTTGACTTTGGGGCTTTGAAGTAAAAAATGCACTGTTTTACTTCCCATGTTAGCAGCACCCC
Source organism: Timema californicum (assembly GCA_902141385.1). Taxonomy (NCBI): domain Eukaryota; kingdom Metazoa; phylum Arthropoda; class Insecta; order Phasmatodea; family Timematidae; genus Timema; species Timema californicum. Next base: position 27,136 of record CABFOW010006564.1, on the reverse strand, counting down.
CACTAATTTTAGCTACGAGCCGCCACTTAGCCCTACCTAAGAAAAACTACAATTGTTGATAAAATGTTAATAAACAAAACACAACAATAGTCTGGATCGGTAAATAAGAGTCTAGGAGAGAACTACATGAAAGTTAAGTTAATTCACATTAATATTAGTAGGTTGAAATGATAAAAAAAACAAGCGTGGGCTCATCGGGCCCCTTCTTAGGATTGCTAGCGTTAAACTGTTGTTTTTTATTGTTCATTTTGTAAGGTGAATATTGTCAAATTTTATATAATATTAAAGATGGATAATTTGAACTAATGGAGTTAAAATATATTTTTTGAATTCTAGTGAAGATTTTGAAACAAACATACTACATTTTGTAGGAATTTTTCAAAAAATTGAAATCAAAATAATTTTTTGTATAGTATTAATTTTGGATTCAGTTTATTTCTCCTGTTGGCCGAAAACTTATTTTATATTTAAAAACATACAGTTTTTATTGGCCTTTTAATTTCTTAGCACTTTAGTTTTTTCTGTTCATGACTGCAGCATGGCTACTAACTAACGTGTTTCTCAATGAGCTTGTAGATCAATGCCCACATTTGAACCGTGTTCCTCTTACGTTCTTGCACAAGAGTATAGCGACGACAGGACATTGTAACAGATTATTTGACATGGTCTGTTCTCAAGCTGGTAATTGCTAGTTTTTATTATTAAAACAAGAATGTGAGAAAAATCAATAAAACTTGGAATTTTTGTAAAAAAAAAGCCTGCTATGTTGTTGAGGAACACTCAATCGAAATCGTATTGCTATCAGAGTCAATTTATAAATGTATTTTGTGAGTTTATCCTGTATTAATATTTATTTACATAATGGAATAGGATTTGACTGTCCAGATCTGGAGTATATATAGCAAGATTCCTAATATTTTTATCAGTGTTTCTTTCAATGGCTTCCCAAATATGGTAAGTTTTAATTTGTCTCCTTTTTTCCAAATTTTATTCTTAAAACTCTGCTCAAATAACTTTTTGATTTCTGTTTCTTTGGTTTCAGTTTAAGGAAAGCTTATATCACTAATTCAATAGTATGTGTTTTCCAAAATTCGTGTTTATTGGGTGACAGTTCAAATGAGATTAGTACAGGTGTAACAATACAATGCTTCGTATTGTAAAATTACTCCCCACCCAACCTAATATCACAAGTTCGAATTACCTAAATACATACTACCCCCCCAGAATAACCTCGAAGAAACCTATAATAGTATTCTTCACTATTATAGCCTAATGTAACCCCAACAATTACACAAAATCAGCATTCAAAAATATCCAATATAAACAGTCTAGTAAAATAACTGTTCAATACGTACCGTAGTCCAGTTGGCCTGGCTACGACGCTGGCGAGTCAAACGCGCCGATGCACAAGAGTTGGGCGACTACAACTTGGAGTACGTGTTAAACGATCTACACGGTCCGAAATTCACAATAACACTAGCCAGTGTTTACTTGATGCCTCATCGCCAAATCAACTAACCCTGGTCTGCCGTCTGGCGGAGGGATATGGAAAACCCTAGCCGAAATTTGATGCTTCTCCACTGGTCAAAGAAATGGAATACTGCATTGCGACAATCACGCGTCCAATCAGCGGCTTGGAAACCCCGCGAAGTTGCTTCAAAATGACGTAATGGACTGTTTAATCGTAACTGACTTGAATTTGTAAACCCCTCCCCTTGTTTCCGTGTTTTAAACTCATTATAAAGACGATTGTAAATTGTAAATATGTATCATTATCATCATTGTAACTGCACGTTAGACGGGTGTAGAAATCACATTAAATATGTAGCGTGTTAAGAACGAACGTTTGATATAAGTTTCATAGCTATTGAACGTTAGAAGTATACAGTTAGGAAATAACCTTTAAAATGTAGAACCTTAGGAATGAACATTTCACTTTATTTAAATTATGTTTGTTATGCAACTTTTATTAAGGTCATGAACGAGGGGCCTATATTAGTATGTTAAATGTATAGTCAACGCAAAGAGGAAATTGCGTTTGACTTTGGAATCTTTTATGTTTACTTAACTAACTTTGTGTTTGGATCACGTTGATCCAACTCTTATGTAAATTGTTAGTACTTTGAATTAACGTAAATGCAAGTTAAGTTCGTTCGATATGTCAAGGGAACATGTGTAAAACTTATTCTTCATTTACGCTTTGGAAGACCTTAAGTCTTGTTTTGGTTTATGTGTAACCAGCCATAACTTTATGTTTGAAGGACCTTAAGTCCAGTTTTCTTTGTGAATATCTGCGCTAATAAGCCAATGTTTTCTTTCATAATAGTAGCTTTAGGAGGTTTTGAATTAAGGCCGTCTTTCCCGTGTTTGTTTCTTACCTTTTGACAATTAAAGAATATTTGATTTAAACTTTGATCTATTTCCTGTTGTTATTTTCTATGTATTGTTACATCCTTCCTGTCCTATAGTTTTAGGGGCCTTATCTATAGGATCGGCGGAGGGTGTAATACAGGGAAATTTGGCTCTTCCTCACAATTTAATGATTCTTTGCTAAGAGAAAGTTTTAAAATAATTTTAATATCAATTCCTTCTTCTTCCTGTAGTATTTTTTTTTTTAAATCTAGAACATCACAGAATATTTTCTTCAAACGAGATTTTGAGAGCTCAGTCACTTTACTGCATCAATTTAGATTCGATTGCCCAAGAAACATGTTTAACTCATGTTCAATCCCCGGATCCAATGAACTAAGTACAAAGTCACAGAAACAACGTGAAAAAGCTCTGCAATTTGGACTGACACAGACCATTTGGTGGCAATTTGTATTAACAATGTAGAGAAAACTGCTAGCTAACTCCCTCAGATAAGGATAATTATCGTAATATGGTTTGGGTTTTGTTGCTCTTCAAATCATTATTAAATCTCAACAATAAAACTTAAACGACACAATAAATTTGTATTGTTTCCAATACATTAAAATATATAAATTTTCTTATTTGAAAAGATTACCATATTATCTGGTCCGAAAGATAGGGAGGCTAGGGTTCTAATCCCAGCTGGTCCTAATAAAAGTGTTTGTTTTCAATAATCTTCCCTTCGTCTTCACCCTCCACACAAATTGATTACACTTCCTCTAATGTCGACATGGCACTGTGAACCGCATGGAAATTTTCTCTTTTTTACCTAAAATGGGGATATTTATTTAAAATTCGTAAGATATGCGAAAGGAAATAGTGGAAATTGTTGCAGAAATATACCGGAAAAAAGCTCGTCATTTTACACAAATGGACATAAATGAAATAATAAAAGCTTACACTGTTACAAAAACACACTGAGGGAAAAGTAAGATCTATATTTACCACAGATCAAAACAATCAGTCCCCATTTCCTTGACCTCAATTTTAAAAATGTATTGTCAAGGTCACAGAAATTATTACTCTTATAGTAATGTATTTCGTATAAAAGTTTATTTTATTTTTAATGGTAATACAACTCTGCAATGATAAGTTATTTCGTATCTTGGAGAGTTACCGGGATATGATCAAAATTTAAGGTAATCCACTTTTGGGATGTAATTTTACCAGAAAAATAACATGCGACATTTTGTTTCTATGCTAAACAGGGTCTGGATTCGTATTTTAGTTCGAGTGCTGGTAAAAATTGCCATAGCCAATTTCAAGAAAATATATTTTTTCTCTTTCCACTCTTAAGTAAACTACCCTTAATTCCAAATAATACCTCGAGGGACTCTTATGCAAATCCTGATACCAAGTTTAATCCTAATTGGTGTAGCGTGTCAACCAAATGGATGAACAGCTACAAGAAAATATTTAATATTTTGGTGATTTTGTGCAGAATAGAAATTATATCAGCATATTTAATATAAACTGTCTTTAAAGTTATATCTTCTGATCTACTAAAGTTACTTATCGTCTTTCCTTCTAACACGTGGTTGGTCAAAAATATTGTCTTTTGATAGTTACGGTATTAAATATCAAAGAAGAGGACTAATATTATTGTGTTTATGAATAAAATACTTTAATACTTCGCATTTCCCGGTGGATGATACCTCATAGACCTACGTACGCCTGCCACGAGGTCTACGCACACAAAAAAATGTAAAAAATACATCTATATCCTTACTTCTCATAAAAATAACAGTGGATATTAAATAAGTAAATTAATACAGATACATTGTGATATAATATACTTGTGTACAAGCTCACCCCGACCAGATGTCTGCAGATATTACTCTTTTAAAAAAACACGAAATTGCCTGTCATGGCCGACTCGCATGTGCCGTGGCTAGCTCAACTGGTGAAAAGAACTAAAGTTGGGGGATCGACTCAAAGACCTGTTGCGCACATAGTGACACTGATGGCTATTTGAAGAACTTTTGATTTGATTCATTTGTTTCCCTTTTCTCCCCACTTTCATCCTCCTTTGTTTCTGCCTGTTTTTACATAATTTATTCCCCATTTCTTCTTCTTCTTGTCCTAGCCAGGTTGAGTATATATACAGGCCAGCCAGAGATTTCAAATCAGAGAAAAGTTCCACAGCGAGTTGAGACAACCAGGAATATTCGCCCGGCACCTACACGAAGGATCATGGAGGCTGCGACGTCAGATTCCCCACCTTCAGCCGTGGCAATAGGATAATGGGCCACCCGACCCTACTCGCCGTAAACATTGACAACGGATTCTGCGGTATTAGTATCCAGTCATTGTCGCCAAGTCTCTACGACTTGGACTCTTGTAAAGTAGTTTAATTATGTAACCCTTTTTTTAAAGAAAAATTATATTTTATTATTTAGAGAGAAGCCAAGTTTTGTTTTGGAAATATGTCAATTAGAATGTTTTCTTTGTTTAGCAAATTAGTATCTCAAACTTCAACATAGAAGTTTTTGCTAAGTTAATTTATGTGTCATTTGGCACGGTTCTTACATAAAAGCCTCTGGCTTAGAATGTTGTTATTTAGTTGGGTTTAAGTCACAAGTTCAATACAACCTTGTACCGGATTAATCATGACGCCCTAAACGTCATGAACATTAGTTTTTTTATTGAGGGATACCACCAGGATGTCTTTCTCTTTTGCCTTTTCCAGCTCAGTTAAAAGTGATAAATATTTTCTAGCAGAGTATTAGTTTAATGGCGCAACCAAAGGAAATTACCCTAGCATCATAGTGGGCTCCGCGCAAATAATTTTATTTTTATATTTGCCTGTTACTAGGCTTTTGATTTAGTGTTGGTATTTATAGATATCAACGTACTATATTATGCTCTGGCAGTACCATAGGGGAAAATGACCAGCAGTAGTACTTTAGTGACACCTGTTTCATAGCCTCCAATTAGCTGGATTTATCAGCTGAGGATCCATCAAGTGTTATGGATTCCTGTTAATATTCAACCCTACTGAGTGAGACTGTGTAAATGTTATATTCTTAATTTGCTCTTTGCTAATTGTTCTTTAACTCCCTATTTTAGATAAACTTTTCACTGTGACCAGTTTTGAATTGGTACACCATGCGTCAACATGTGGCCTGGCGACTGTACTGCCCTGGTACCAAAAATAATCTCTCTAGTCTATTTGTGTTGGAAGAAAGTTTATTCACGTTGATATCACTGTATTCGTGTGAAACTTGTATTTTCGACGTTTTGTCTAATTGTTTAATATAATAAATCTATTTTGTTAAAGTGACTCTGTTTTTCTAAATATTATATGTACCCTGTAGGCCAAAATGGTACATTGGTAAAATGGCTTAAGCTCTAAGCTGATAGACAAACAATATGGCAGAAACTAGGATAAAAAACGTAGATATGAATAAAAGATAAATAAAAATGTATCGGTAAAATTAATATTGTTCCTCAAACCAACAGATAAACAGGATATGAAAAGGGGTCGATCTCCTGACCTTTTATATGTAAATACTTAAAGAATTTAGTGTGTTCATCTACAATAAATGATTTAGCATGGTTACAACAATGGGTTCAAAATGGTCGTCAGGTGATTCAAATAAAGCTAGGCATTTTTCAAAGAGCATTTAAAGATGTGAAATTAGTGTGGAAATGGAATAAAAGCATGTAGAACACCCTTCATTAATTTAAGATAATACATTTTTGCAATACAAACCTAAAAGAGTATCATTTTTTTCCTTATTTTTTATTACTTAAAGTCAAAATTTTCTGTAGCTTTGTGAAAGCTCGTTTCCTGAACTTTGTTTACTAAGACATTATTTTACTCGTTTTATTGAATGCTACACATTCCTAAGTACCTGAGCACTTTTAATACCCTATATATATATATATATATATTAGAACCAGCTCCATTTTGAATGTTTATTATATATATAGCGCATATTATAAATCATAAACTTTTACAAAAAAAAATATTGATCATGATTATTAATTAGTTTCAATACAGGTTTAGATAACAATTTAATTTAAAGGGAAAGAACATAATTCAATATGAATTTCAATAAATCTACACGTCACTCAAAAAACAGTTATCTCAAACTATTCAAGGATCCACAGTTAATAATAACACTCTTATCTTTGCAAACTATTATATAGTATATTAAATTGTTATTCTGCTATTAATTAAATCCTTTTCAATTCCCTATTCTAGGAGCGAACGTCAATATAATACCCTAGAAGTGACGATATTGCTAGATGATACGATCATCTGACTAAAAGGGTACATGATCAGGGTGGTTTTAGTACCTTTACAAACACACATCACGCCCTTCCTTCCCGACGCTTCTGATTGTTCTAATGGTTGTTGTAATGTCATTACCCTCTATACTCGTATTATTGGATAGCCTTCACAACGGCTACGTCTCTCCCCCCTCACCCTGCCCCAGAAACCTATCATGCTCGTGCGCATGCGCGGGCCAGATCTCCAACGAACCAAACCCTCCTTTGCCCGCCACAATCACACTACATTCCACCACGTGATCAAATATCACAATTAGTGATGCTTTGGCAGCTATCATTATCTCCAGTGTGTGGGAACTTATTTAAAAACCTTATATATACCGGTACTCGAAACACGTAAAACAATTTGGATGGTTCTCAAATAATTATAATAAACCGAGTAACTAGAAAGTAAATTAGAATAAATAATTGTTGTCAGCATAATCTGCCAGCTTGCTTCCCTATCTACATATTCTCTAGGCATATCTTTATCGGAAGGACAGTGAGATTTTCTATTGTTATAAATGGCGATTGTAAGTCGCAAGGTCGAAAACACGGACATTGGAGAGGGAAGATATCACTCGCTGTGTAGAGGCTCGTTAATAGCTAATAGCTAATAGCTAATAGCTAGTAGCTAATAGCTAGTCAAGTAACAAGAAAATACTCTCTAATTGATGTGTACGCTGCAGGAGGGATTATTTTGAAAGCTGCCAAAGATGGACAAGAAGGAATCATTAGATAAATAATGAGAATAAAATACCTCTGGCCACTAGCTGGCTGCTATGTGTGTTTAATACGAGTGAGAATACCTCTGGCCACAATATGGCTGCTATGTGTGGTTAATACGAGTGAGAATACCTCTGGCCACAAGATGGCTGCTATGTGTGGTTAATACGAGTGAGAATACCTCTGGCCACAA
>CABFOW010006563.1:0-30999 GCA_902141385.1 Timema californicum | reverse complement strand
CCCTCTTCCTGGTGGACGTCCCTTTCCTAACACGTCAGTGCATTTAGTATAAAACAGCCATCCTTCACTTCACATTTTGTATTCTACTGTAACGATTCGTTGAAGGAACTGCCTAAAAGTGAACCAAGGACCAATGGACTAAGCAAGTGATGATCACGATTTGAGGCGTCGGTCTCACCTCCTCACCACAGACAAAGAAGAGTCTATGACTATTAGGACTTAATATAACCCTTTTATAATATAGACACAACCATACTTGTGTTGATTGCAGGTCTAACCAAGGTGTTTCGCACATAACGTCCTTATTGGGATAACGATGTCTAAATTAACTGTTTTAACTTCCTATAATAAATAATTAAATGTTTTGGATAAGATCTCGTCTAACCGTTCGTAATTGTTTCGTCTTGGTTGGGAGTCAAATAATTGTATTCATTAAACTTGCATATCTCTCTAATGTTTGATCCTTCCCATACTTCATTAAATATATTTGTAAGTGTACTCGTCACTTCTCCCATCAAATAGGGGCCAAGAAGCAGGTGTTCGTTCCCCAACACTGTCAAAGAGACTTGTGATCTCTCATCCTCTTCTTAAAGCAAAGTTAACAGCCTGGTTCCTGAGTCCAAGGGCAGTAACAGGTTATTATTACTTACTCTTCATAACAGCTAAATAGATTGAACAGGGAAGATGGGAATGAAAATAAGAACACCTGAAACAAAGGTTCGCGAACGTTAGTCATCTGCATCATAAATGTTTTAAAAATATGATTAGGAATGTAGTCATTTTTTTTAAACTCGAACAGGTGGGAAATGCAGAAAAGGCGCCAATCTAGTTTTGTCTGGTTGTGCCAGTGACGAAGAGTTCAGGATTTGAATCCTGGAAGATTATACGTAGAAACTTTTTCAAGTATGTAACTGTATATTCACTACAATGTATGTACACTTCATATAAATTATAACTTCCTTATCCCGACCATCTTAGAAAATTTATTCAGATAGTTTTGACGGTTAAAAAGTTGCAGGTCATGTAAAATAGCACGGAAATGTAACCAAGCAGTCTAATAACTAAACTGTAAATAAATATTCCATGGAATCTAATATTTAAAATAAGCAAATACAAGCAAGCATATTTTGCAAATAAAATGTAGTATTGTCTATTTTTTTAGGACATGAATATTGTGGTTTATTTATTGGATTATATTTTTTTCATTAAAAATAGAAACAAAATTCTAACTAATATCATGCAATTTAAAATTAAAAGTGGTAAATATTTATCTTGTAGCCACAATTTTGATATACTAATTACTAAAAGATGGCATTAAACAAAATTGTCTGAAATTGATGAAAATAGGATGGGTTTGTCAAAAGATAAAAATAAAAAATGGGTACTACTTTATTAATTAGAAACAACCACGTTGATGTACTAGTAGTCTTGGGCTGTGGAAATAATCTAGGACAGAACTTATGCTTGATTTGGCTAGGCTAAGCCAGCGTCCGATCACTACAGAATGTTAGTAAAAAGGAGGTTCCCTGGTTCCCATAAGGCTTGTATAGACAGCTAGAGACGAATGCGTGACGTCACTCGTTGTCCCTGCCAGCCTGACCACTCACAAAACCATATGAGAAACTTGTCATTTCTATTTGGTTAAAGTTTGTAGAAACATTATTTTGTTTTTGTATCCAAGCGAGTGGCTATTTTTATGAACATTATTGATTAAATCTTAGATTAAAACATAAAACGATATACAAGCACAGTTGTAATATTATATTCTCGGCTAAAGGCTGCTAAAATGTTTAAAGGAGACAACTTGAGTGTTCAAATTATCTGTCTTTACTCATTCGAATTCATTTTTTATTGCTCAATAATAATTACAGGTGTGTATACTATTAGGAATAAATAATATTATAAAAATATTATTAGCTACAATAAATAAATTAGCTATTTGTTTGAGGTATTTAACGTGCACTTTCTTAAATGAATGATTTTATCAACACTCGAGTTCTATAAAAACTTGAAAATAGAATTGACACAACACCCAGACCCCGAGCGTTAAATAATTCACTGTGAAAAGGGTGTAGAATTTATTGGCATAAAGCTACTAAACAGTGAAAACATACAAGACTGATCTCTAAGAATAATAACAATCACGAGTGAGATCACTATAGCCCCATTCAGCAGTGGCCCCTCCCAAGTGTACTTCACGCACAACACAACATTCCGCGAGAAAAACAACAACAGACTAAACGAGCAAACTGTGTGTAGGCTCGCACTATGAATTATCATAAGGCATGCTGAGAAAAGTGTGACGTACGTCCGTTAAAAGGCGATGATGTGGCCAAAAAACTATTGTTCCGTCTCCATCCACAACATGCTCGAATATTCTACCTCCGTCTAGTTACCCCCTCCCCCTCTTCCTTATTGTGTGTTCACCTATATTTTCAGTACCCCTCTTCCCCCTTATCGAGCCTGAATAGAAGCATATATAACCATGTAACTCTGATTGGTATGGCACTCTTGTCAGGATTCCGTCCTTGGGCACATCTTTGTGTCAAGGATGTTCATTTCATAAGGTATAAATTACGTTTCGGCTTTTATACTCTCAAAATTTCTTTTCGGCCATAAATATTGTTATTTAAATTAAATTATATAATCATGGTTGGGGATAGTGTATTTGACCTTGAATTGGTTATAAATTGGATTAATTATGGTAAATAATATTAGCAAGTTTGTTACTTTGGCAAAATAAAAGCGAAGCCCCCTTTTTGAACTCAAGGGTTTAGCTGCTTTTTCTCGGTCCCATATCAGGGATTGGGTAGTGATAATTTATTTGGAGTTTTGAGTTTTGAGTAGACTATTATACCCTGTATACCGTGTATGGCATAAAATGTCAAGGTTTTTTAAATGTTAGATTTAGGCAAAATAGAAAACTTAGAGCTCATCTGGCTGTAAAATTAGATTATTACTTCCCCCCCTCCCTTTTTTGTAATATGTTGTATTCAGCTAACGTGTATTTATGTTGAAAAGAAAAACTACTACTGTATTAATTATAAAAAAGCTTTAATACTATTAAGGATGGTCGCTGAGGCCTGTTGTGATTAGTTTTATACTGCTATACATATGTATTGATATTAGTATTCAAATCTGGGTGATTGTGCAGACCCATCGTTACTACTTTTCTAATAATTACTATATATTTATAGTTAGCTTGGATGTTTAGTGAGAACCATTGTTGTCATATTTAAAATATACTTTATATCATATATATTTATATTTTTCCTTTAAATTAAGGGGGATTGTTAAAAATAAACAATTGGCAATTTTCTCCTAACTACACTTATGTTCATAAATTTATCTCACTGTTTAACATTAACCTATTTTGATTATAATATATTCTATCTACTGTTTATCAAAATAAACTATTTAAAATCTTATGTTAATGTCTGGTTTCTCTTATAGTATTCCGATATAGGATCTAATTGAATGAAATATGTCCCGTCCTCTACCCTGATTTTGGCTAAATTTTGGGTCCTCTAAATAATATTTATAAACTGGGTTCATGGAAGCAGAATGACCTATATGCCGAAGTACGGCCTATTTTTCATATGACGTCCTATCAGCTCCTCTGCAATTATTGTTTGTTTTTTGGGGGTATTTTATATTTACATTAAAATCTTGTGTATCCGCCTTTATTCTCAAGAGAATTAGGGTGGTGTTACAAGGGAAGCCAAAATTTAATCAATGGTATATTTTTTGTTAATGCTGTAAATCGAGTCCGGGACCTTTAACTCGATAGGCAGACCTGCTACGGACTTAACTAAGGTTTATGACTATTTAATTTATGTTATTGACTTTATAACTGATGTAGTGATTTCATTACAACTTAATCATTATGGTTATTCGCCTCTAAGAGCCATAAGGATAAAATTCACACAGCTGTAAAAGTGTGTATTTTATATTAATTATTATTATTATTATTATTATTAGCATCGCGTCTTACTACCCGTTCGGGTTATATGCACCAACGCTAATGTGTAATGGTAGGGTTATTGTGAGATGAAATGGAGGACCTACAGTTTTACGTGGAATCCGAACCACGGTGGAGGCCTGGCATTCCCCACATTCACAAGATGTCTTGTCAGAGGTGAAGGAAGGGTTTGGTAATCAGATAANCACATTCACAAGATGTCTTGTCAGAGGTGAAGGAAGGGTTTGGTAATCAGATAAATCTGTGCCGGGACCGAGGATTGAATCCCGGCCGCCAGCACAGAAGTCTGACACCTTACCCCTAGACCGCCAGGTCACCCTATATTAAGTACAATTATATGTAATATTATGGGTGACACAAATTTAATGGCATAAATACAACTGCACCAAACTAAGATTTAAATTGAGCATAATTAATTCTGTATTTTGTTGACACGCAATCCAGAACTACACAACTTCGTGCAATGTAGTTTCAAATGCATTATCACTTCATAGACATTTTAAATCTTATAAAATATTTTGGAAAGTATTGTAGCACGGTTATCATTTTTCAGTATAGATAAAGTTGATTTTGAATAATTGTGTGAAAAAGAGTTTACTATAGAGGAAAATCTGTCTATAAATTGCAACCAATACAGTTAAATGTAAATAAAATATTTGAATCAAATTGTCTACAAAAAAAAATCCACCCCACCTTATTCTTATTTTAAGTGCTCTGCTTGTAAATATTCTTACACTTCAATATTTACCATAAGAATGGCAGTTCCTAAACTTCAAAAGTACTTTAAAGAATCCTAAATTAACTTTGAATGTTGTGTTGTGTCCATGTAAAAAAATAAATGAATTAATCTTTTTGAGGAGGGCTGGATTTATGTTTTTCTACCATTCACTTTAATTTATCTCTGAACATCAAGGTTTCACGTGAAACGTCGTTGAAAATCAGATAAATGATTCTTTCATAAAGAAAATCAATTATAAAATCCACGTTTTTTAAAATCCTATAGAGACCTTCCCCCTGCATTAAAGTGTAAGCCCTCTTTGGGTACCTTTTTAATTCACATGCAACATACAGTGAGACAGACAAACATTCTGAAAATGAATTAACCAGTATTACTATCGTGTATACCACACAGAAAAAAAAATCTCCACAAAAATTTTAATGTATAGACAAACTTTAGCTATTTATTATGTGTATAGATTTATTATCCAAAAATCAAACATGAAGTGAATTGAAAGAATACCAACAAATAAAATGGTGCTGTGAGTTTAGTACCAAGAAACAAAATTTATAAATATAATTCACAATCAATAGCATAAAATTACTGAAAACATATCTAAATTTAAGATAAATATTCAAGCTAACAGTAGCTCTTTTACGTGAAATCAATGGTGCAATAAACACTAAAATAAATTGTTTTGAATTATTATCAAGTGATCAAAACTAAATAAACCTAATTTACATGCAAACACATAAATTGCCGAAAAATACTTAAATTTAATTAATAAATGTAAGCACATTTCATTTGTTGTTTCAATAAACAACAAATGAAATGGTTTAATTTTACTATCAAATAACAAAATCTAATTAAACTTAATCTACACATCAAAATCAAAAAATAATTTAAAATATAGATACATTGTAGAAGCAAATGAATGTACCCTAAAAGTGGATCTATTAATTGGAAATATTGTTGCAATGTGCAACAAAAGAAATAGTTTAGTATATTATTATCACAGAAACAAAATTAATAAACCAATTTTAGAAGCAAAACCATAAAAAAAAACTTCAAAAAACACCTAAATATAAGAAGGCACTTTTACAAATAGCAATAAAAGACTTATCTATTAATTTGTTATTAGACTTTAATTATTACTACATTTCATTATGATCGTTGTATTTTAATTATGAATTTTTCACTGTACACTATGTTTTTTTTTATTAATATTTAAATGCTACGCATAATTATAAACCTAGAATTATCTATGCAATTCAAAGATCAAATGACAGGTTACAGCTTACTAGTGAGTATTTTTTATTTGTGAAATAAACACTATTTACATTAAAATGGGAATGCATAAAACAATCGTTGCCAAGGATTTTTATATAATTGGTTTGTCGATCTTTCCAAAGCCTTGGAGCCGAGGAGACCTATAATTGGTCTGTTGAACTTTCCAAGCAACTTGTTTCCAAGGGGACTAAATAAGAAGTTTAATACATTAAAAGTTAATATATTTTAATTCTTACAAACTTAATATGAAAATGTATCCACACTAACAGCCAATTTTCTCCACGTTGCTTCTCTTGCTGATATCATAGTGTGATGGTAGGTCGTCTATCCTGTATTCCGAAAAGTAGGGAGTCTCTATTCGATGAGTAATTTTTGTGTTTCCAGGTAACAGACAAAGTCTAAGGTAAAAACATATATATAAATTTATTATAATGTATAGGTATAATGAGACCTGGGTTGATGCCTAGGGTGGTAACGTTCGATTTTCTTCAAGAGGCAGCCATTACTTCTTTGTCTAGTGGTAGTAATGTAAAGTGTGGATTATGTTATTGTTTTAGTTTTAGAGGCCACAATATGTTCGTTCATTTTATATGTTTCTATCTACCTTTCCTGTATATTTTTTCCAAATTAAATTTATATATAGTGTAATTCTTATCAATTGTATTTGAATAAATATTGTTATCAAAATATCTTGGGTGTTTTCACCTCATAGTAACTTGTTTGGACTATACATACACCTTAATTACGATAGTTGAACACAGATAAAGCGGGTAAAATTTTACAGGAAATCTACCCTTATTTTCAAAAAGGGAAAATACTTTGGTAAAACCCATCTTTAAAATACCTTACCGAGACTCTAATCCTAATTACACCATCACCAGTATTATGATATAGTGCGAGAGTAATGCGTTAGACCATGTGACACACCAATGCGGGTGATACCTTGTTCACTCCTTGGTTTGTGATTTATAAAAACATTCTGCGATGTGAGGAGCAAGGACTCTCATTCGTCCTTCAGCCAGTGACCCTCGTGGGCGCCGTGTTGCGACCCGTAGTTAGTGGACCTGCAGAGAATAGAAAGCGAGCCGAGTAAACAAGTCCCACCTTCCATTTGTTTGTTTCCTGTTTTCGTCGTCAGGATAGGAAACGATGGAAAGGTCACGCACGCATTGCTAACGGGTCAATAATTGAAGTGTCTGGAGAGAACACATAAAAACATAAGTGGGAAGCGCTCATATCGGTCAAGCTTGGGAAAAAATAGAAAAAATAGGTTTAAGCCAGTCAAATATAGTATTTTATAGAATCTTTTTACATATTATTGCATGAGCTTTACTATATTAAATTAGTATATGTTGATACAGCCCATTTATCGTAACTCTGTAACTTCTGAACCGTTACGCCTAATTAGGCGTGTCCAAATACAAAAAAAAAATTATAATAAGCTAGAAGAAAAATTTAGAGTGTGCTGTGTAAGTAAAAAAGCAAAGTAAAACTGGGCAAAACCTAACTGGAGCCCAGCACACGCAATAAGAACTATTGCGGGACTCGTCCCTGTGGTCACCCTCAAACTCAATAATACATGTCATTAACTAGAAACGTGACTACTCCTCTGTTTAGAATATTAGATAACCTATTTAAGTAGAAGTAACCTACCTAAGGATGAGTATATAAAAAGGTAAAATACAAACATAATAGTCTAGAGAACATTTATTTAGATTCAACAAGATATGGATAACAATTTATTTAAAGCAATAGTTTCAAACAATTTATAGAATACAATAAACGCAACCTTGCGTCATGGCCTCTTAGGGAGGTCGCAGTATAGGCGAAAAGCTTCGCTAAAAACTTGGTTAAGCCAAAAAAACAACGACTGACTCTTGACAATAACTATAGTATAAACGTCAATGTTCAACCTAAAAATATTGAGTTATTTCCTGTCAGCCGTTCATTATCTCTTTTTCCCACAAACGGAAAAAAATATACAATATTCCAAATTACAGAAAGCAAGGTTGACCTTAGTAAAATAAACCCATAATAACTCGCCAGCACTAGACAAATATTTACCTAACACTTAGTCGTCATGGCGGCTATCACTAATTTCTCATACGCGCTGATGGCGCCTAATATCCTAAGTTCAAGAGAGAACGATTAAACATTAAATATAAACAGAGCAATTCAATAAACGGAATCTAATGATGTTATATTACAATAAGCCCAAGGCCAAAACCTAACGTCTAACATGGAGTAATATAAAGTAAAGTCCCTAATGCTTAAAAAGGGTATAGTTAAAATAAATATATATATGTCGCTAGATATTCTATTATTGCCCAATTCTTAAACTTAATATTCAAAACAAACATCATGGGCAAAGTTAACAGTTACAGTATGTCGATATTAAAAATAATCTTAAGTGAGAAAAGTATATTCTAGAAACAATGTCTTTTCATTGGAGTTCGTTATTATCAAAAATAAATACAAGTCCAAAAGGTATCTCATAGAAAACGACACCATATCTCAGCCCATTTAAGAGATAAAAGCTTAAGTCTGCAATACTCATCAAAAATAATTACAAGTCCAAAAGGTATCTTATTGAAAAAGATGCCATATCTCAGCCCATTTAAAAGATAAAAGCTTAAGTCCGCAATACTTGATGTCAATAATACGAGTAAATATTAAAGTTAGAGTTTTTGAAGATGAAGAGTCGAAAATGAATTTAGAATAATAAATATAATGCCGAAAAAGAATTTGTCTTACATTGTTAATATTTGAAGCCGTAGCTTAGCACAAGCTACTTCCAAAGCCAGTCCCAGAATACGGCGCTTACCCCACTTGGTCACACTTTTATACGGAAAGCACAGTTCACAGCACATGGAAGATGGGGGAAGGTGGGGGGTTCCAAAGAACTTAGTGAGGCGTGGAACATTCTACTAGCATCTCGGTGATAGACTTGAGCATTGGTGGAGTGTTTCTTCTTCTCTATTGAGGGTCTTTGCTGCGGGAAAGTCGTTGCAGAATGTTGGACAGGCGTGGCCTTCAGTACGTTGTATTCAGTCGTGTCGTTCGTGTGTGTAGTCGTGTAGACGATCCGACCGCCGGCGGAGTTGGTAAAATAGGTAAGTTGATTGTTATTGTTTGGTTTCGGCTAGTTTGTGGCAAACAATGCTACACTTCCAGATAGTTAAATAGAAACTTAAAACTTATTCTGAATAATTTTACTCAGAAAATATGCTTTGTCATTTTGACAAATGACGTAAACTGACTTGGTAAATTGACAGCGTATATTTGTGAGAAGGATTTACTTGCAAATTTTTCAGTAAATTTTAAAATCTTCTAAGAGATAAAGTTAGGATGACTGAAGAATGTTGTTGGAAACTGACCAAAAATAATTCGTACGTAACTCACCACCCGGCTGGTATCGTACGCACTTTTATCATTCGAATGGGGGTAGATAGTAGTGAGATAGATTGTTTTATAATGTATACCCAGATTTGCGTTTAGGGAATGTTTCAAAATATCTCAGTAATACCCCCTCAGTACGTCCATCTAGGATTCTAGCTTTGACCTCCCCATCACCGACAAACTGTCTAGATGAGTCTGACACTAAGTCCACGTGCTCACTGATGTAGGTGGAAATAAAATTAATTTGTCAAATTTTCGTATCTTCCTAACTTAGTTGATAAAATTTTACTACATTATGGTAGACTTTCACATTTCTGGATGAACGGTATTTCCTCCAAAATGCTATAGCTATAGCTCTTTTGTTAACCAGCTACAAAATACATTGGCGAAACAATCTTCTACAAAATTATCATAATTAGAAAAACAATAATATCCATGAATAAATAAATTTAAAATTCATTGATTTGTTCCAAAGCAACTTAGCATTGATATATATTATATAAATCGTCCCAAATAGAATTAAATTACACAGTATTGCTAAAAAGACTAATGTTGTGAATGTATTAGCACGTGCAAACACATGAAAATAATTTGTAAGGTAAAAATAGAAAGAATTTATACATACCTTAGGGAACGCAACTAAAATATTCAAGCTTTATTTAAATATTTACCAATAACTAAAGAAACTTGTTTACCATAGCAAACTTTTGGTTTATATCTGACTTTATATCACATGAGCATGCAAGGAATTGAGGGTTATTTAATTTGAGATTTCAAAATCAACATAAATTTTGCATGAGCAAAATATCTTTAGTTAGATTTACGTAGTCCCAAGTGCATGTATTTGTAGTATAATGTCTATTTTTATGCAGGTCATTGAGTTAATGGCGCTATAATCTCATAGAGAGTCAACAACGGAAATATTAGAAATGCACCATCGAACGTGGCCAAGAACATAAATACATTGCTAGAACCACCGAAATATTTTGTGAACTGAGGTTACTTCGTAAGCATCTTACCATTCGGGGCAATCGATAAAACCTACTAATCGAGGATGGATGTGACTGGTTATACGCGCCTAGAAGTAACATGATCACCAGCATCTGTCTGCGTATTGGTTGGAACAATTACTATCTGTCTGCGTATTGGTTGGAACAATATCTAATGACAGCTAGAAAACGTGACTAGATATGTTTTTACATATTCATACGTCAAGTTATGTGATCTGCAACTGTTAGTTTTGATATATATTATAAACACCCGTAAAATAATACAAAATAATATAAATTTTGGCCACAAAAATGTATTTGTATTTTCTAAAAGCCCTTCTTATGAAAATTTTATTAAAGTTTGGTTTAGTCGTGAATGGAAGTTTTGGGTTTGAAACCCTTACGGGGTCTATACATGAGTAAATTTTCTCCTAAATGGTTTCCCAATATCCCTTCGCTTGAATTCAGGTATTTCGGCTCCATTTAATTAAGTTGTATCACTCCATGATGAAATTTACTATACAAATAAAAAATTGTCCTCTAAAAATAAATTGTGTAGAAAGGACTTCGTAATCCAACAGAAACTAATAAAACTATGGAGAAAGTAAAAGTGTTTTTTTGGAAACTAGGTTATCAAAACTTACTTTGAGACCATTCCAAAGTTATTTTCTTCTGTGAAATGATAGTACGAGATCTAATAGTTGAACTCATTTAGTCTGGTTGGAGGGGTTACTGAGAGGTCTGGTTTGGAATTCCTCCCAGGTGAACTTAAGTTTGATCTTAACCAATGTTTTTTTTTTTTGGTTGGAGGGGTTACTGAGAGGTCTGGTTTGGAATTCCTCCCAGGTGAACTTAAGTTTGATCTTAACCAATGGTTTTTTTTTTAAGTTCCACTCCCGTAAAATCAGATACACGTCCTCCGCTCTTACTCTGCCTAGCGTAGTTAAAATGCGTCATTCTCATATAAGTAGTGAGGCGTGGTGGGTAAGAAAAAAAATCATAAAATGTGTTTTAAGTCGTATTTGTAACATTCCCGCTCGCTCTACTTTATATCTTTCTTTCTCTCTCAATACCCACAAGCTTTGGTTCCTAATCTCATCTTTTACTCGGTGGAGATTCAAAAAGCGCAATCACGCTTATTTCCTCTTGTTCATTATTAGCTTCGTCCACTGCTGAGAGAAGAAGTCGTGCTCTGAAATGTAGCATTACAACCTTGAAGGATTACACTATGACCCTATCTTATAAGTTGTACCATGGTGGAATAATGCGAGGTAAGCTTGCTACCTTACACGGTAAGTGATGAATTCCCTTAGCAATTTAACCCTATAATATTGTGAGCTTACTTCATTTATCAACTCCATTGCTGTTTATATGATTCAATACCGAGATTAATATGGTAGAGTTTGACAGGAGAAATAGAAGCTACGTGTAAGTTCACGACAGAAAGCATGGTTTCCCATTCCCTCTCCAGCTGAATACAGGGAAATTTCATCAACAACTCATTTTAGCTAAGCGTCTTATTACCTATTTGATCTATAATCTTATGTATACCCTAATAATTACGATAGTGGATTAAGAATGAGAAAGGTCAAATTTAGAGGAAGTTTAACAGAATTTGCGTGAAGAGATAATGGGAAATATTTTAGGCAAAACTACCCTCAAGAGTCTATAACCAACCAGGACTAAACAACGATTTCCCCGTCATCGACAGTCTAAGAGTCTATTACGAGAGTAGTCACCTAGACCATGCGGCCACTGAAGTGAATTCCTCAACAATTAACGCTTCTCATACTTTTAACTCATATCAAAAGATTACGTAGCTAAATTCTATAATAATAATCATTTTCCTATAGAATATGTATGTATTAGGTACAAGACAAACATAACTAAAATTTAGTTAAAAATCAATTATAATAGAGTAGCAATATTATATAAGTTAATAACACTGACTGACAGGAACAATTTGATTTATTTATTGATTCCAAATGCATTTAGTACACGTAATAACATCGATCCGTCTAAAATTAAATAAAGAACCTAAATCCACAAACAAAATGTACTAAAATATAAATTCCAACTCTAACCATTTTATACGGCTGCATCTGAACTGCGTCTCAATATAATTTTTTATGCAAGTTTATCCCGCTTTAAAAAGGCTGTAACAAGAATTGCGTCCCTGTTTGAAAAAAGTTAACCTTAAGTTATAATTCAATAATCTAAATGACAAGACATCTTGTGAATGTGGGGAATGCCAGGCCTTCCACCGTGGTTCGGATTCCACGTTAAACTGTAGGTCCTCCATTTCACCTCACAATCACCTTACCATTACACATTAGCGTAATTGCGTATAACCCGAACGGGTATTAAGACGCGGTGCTAATAATAATAATAATAATAATAATAATCTAAATGCTCACTTATTCCCAAATCCTTTATTTTATATAAGTATTTTGACAAATCAAATTTGACGAGATAATGTGTTTTTTAAAAGTTAAAATCTACAAAAATGAGTAGGTCTACAACATTTAGTTTTCCTGGTAAAAATAATTGAAAATCTTATAAATATTTGTATTGCTTTCCATTTAACACTGATAGTCTACTCTTGGTTCATTGGTTAATATTTGTATCATACATAATTTATAAATTTAAATCGAGATATCTCACTAGTTAAATACCTCAACATTTGCTCCCTCATGAGAGCTTCTTTGTGTACTGATTCACGTCATCTCTATACTTAACTGCGTATGTTTACATAGGAACGTCACTGTTTGGTTTTTTAATACTTCTATAAATTGTAACATCTTCGGGTGTGCCGAGTAGAGCATTCAATTTATTTTGGAATCGAAATATTAGCAGAAATTTGTAGTGCGTGTTGCAGTGAGAGATTGATATTTCCACACGCGGGATAGAAATTTTGCATTTCATGTTACGTAGATTTCTAAAATGTAGTCAGCAAAGCTTCTTACTCCGTTGTCGTTGGAATGTATCACCATGAGGACATCAGTAAAGCAGTCGTTCACGTCGCCAGGATTCAGAAATGAAAGTCCAAAGAAGTATTTTAAAAATTGACCAATTTCTGAATATATATCCTTATATTTTTAGTAAGGTTAAATTGTTGGATTTTCCTCCATCAACTTTGGTCTAAATTAAACCTACAATCATTTATCATTTGTAGAGCTTGATGAATAGGCTCTTCAAAGTCAATGAGTAGTGTAGATGGAGAAAAGTCCAAACCAAGTTCACAAAATTATAAAATTAAATGAATAACTGCAGTGTGTTTGCGAGTTTGTTTGGAAGCAAAAAAAGACAAAGTAGAGTAGGTGTCATATTTACTGCCTATGAGAGTGGATAGTTGCAAAAAAACTCATCTGGAGAGACATTTAAAGTTCTGCACATGTAAATGACGCTAAGCTGCGCATTGAGGTGGGGCTACTTCCCACCAACTTAGAAATTGGCCGACGTAATCTCGATCCCGAAACCGGGAATGTACTCAAAATTCCCTCAAAACCGGAGGCCAATCAGTCTGCTCAGCAGCCTCGGTAAGCTCTATGAGAAAATACTACTTGAGAGGCTGAAGGTATTTGCCCACAAAAACCGAGTACTCCCTGACACACAATTTGGTTTCCGGAGCCGACACTCCACGGTTCACCCTATCACTAGCCTTGTGGAAGAAACAACTGAAAGCTTCAACAGGAAAGNACCTACATACACACAATAAGGAACTTCTTACGAGGGCGATGTTTTACAGTCAAAATGGAAGGCAAAAAATCGTCCCGTCACAAGATCCAAGCAGGAGTGCCGCAGGGGTCCGCATTATCGCCATTTCTATACAGCGTGTACGTCGCCGACGTTCCGACAGACCCCAAAGTCAGGGTGAGACTTTTCGCCGATGACACCCTGTTCTTCACGGCACACAAAAACATCAGATACGCCTTCATCTACATGCAGAGATACCTGGACCAGTTCATCGACTGGCTAGAGAAGTGGAGAGTAAGGGTAAACCCAGCCTAGTCCACGGCCATCAACATATCCAAAAGAAGGTCTCAGCCACAAGACCAGTTCAGGGTTCTGGGTGAAGCTATCCCTTAGGGACTCAGGTACCTAGGCGTCACCATTGACTCCCGCCTGAACTGGAAAACCCACGTGGAGAACACCAAAAAAAAGGCATTGGGGGTATTTGTCCGGAACTTCTCGCTCTTCAAGAGCCAACAGCTGAACATTCAAACTAAACTGCTTCTCTACAGAGCCCTAATCCTCCCGGTACTTGTATACGCTTGCGAGTCATGGAGCTACGCCACGCCCACAGTGCTAAACCAGCTCCAGGTGGTCCAGAGCAGAGTCCTGCGATGCATTCTGGGGGTGAACACAAGAACAAACAACGCTTTCATCCACGCAGAGACTGGCACCAAGACTTTAAGAGAACTATTCGTGAAGCGTGACATAAATTTCTACAATAAAAACATCCTGATGGAAGAGAACTCGATAGTAAGAAACCTTGGGCAGTACAACCCCCAAGAGCCTAGGCTCTACAAAAAGCCTAGACTGGAGTAGAAGACCCCTAACCAGCTGCACAAATCCACAACTAGCCTGTCCTATTGCCAATCTCCTATTTCCTAAACTAACCCATCCACGCTAGCCAACTTGACAAAGGTCAAGCAATCATTTTTCACAAATTCACAATTACTTATTTATCCCTCACTGAGTGTCTAATATTGACTTTGTGCTTTATTTCAGCTCATTGAGAACTCACACTCGCCAACTTACACATAGGACCTGACTACACTTGTGTTTACCATCACAGTGTACTAGGGCTCTATATAATTACTTCACAACAGACCACACACTAAATTACACAACTCCCTTCCAAAACTCCTTTTTGCCTTCCACAACCAATAAACACTTTCACAAAAAGAGGTCATGGTCTGTGACTACAGATTGGTATTCTTAGGTATTAACAAGCCACCTACCTTCTCTGAGGGTCGCTTCTGACACTCAGAGCTGGTAGACAGGCAAACAAGGAAGGACGCTAAGCTGTTGTAAAAAATAATCAAGTTGGTTACCGTAGAAAAAAGCTACATTTTTTGCTATCATTCACTCATAATAAAGGTTCTTCCTTTATCGTCTGAGTGTTTAATTTTTCCGAAGGAGAATGCAGTTCCTCCAGTGTTTGTGGTAGTTCGGGTAGAACCAAAGAGCGTGCGTGCTGGATTAAAACATGAAACCTAATTGAACAAGCCATTAAAATACCTGATATGACAAGTTGGGACGCTGTTCGTG
Organism: Timema californicum; assembly: GCA_902141385.1. NCBI lineage: Eukaryota > Metazoa > Arthropoda > Insecta > Phasmatodea > Timematidae > Timema > Timema californicum. Next base: position 15,344 of record CABFOW010006563.1, on the reverse strand, counting down.
TCCTTCTACTCAGAGGATTCAAACTAGTGTGGCAATTCGAATGTTATACACATAAGAACATACCACTAATCATTAATCTTTTTTTATAAACTTATCAACTATTAATTTGTTTAACCCTCTTAAAATAAATATTAACGCTAAAACATTACTCTGAGACTCAATTAATTTACTCTATACCATCAGTTTTGAAAACATTTGAAACGCATGTCTCTTTTAAAGCTGTTGCTTGATTTCCAACGAAGTTTATTATTAATAATGAAGGGATTGATTTTAATTAATTCATCTACCATGTTTATTTCTTCTTGGGTTCTCAACGGAAAGAGCTAAATGTGAAGTTCTACTCGGTAAATTTGGGATTCATTAATTCATTCACCCTTATGTGACTGTTCCTAAATTCTCAATGAAGTGATTTCTCAGCTTGTGTTGAGGCGAGTATAGCCTAGAAATAAAACCAGCGTGATCAGGTTCAATGTATCACAAGGTGTCTGGGTAGCCCCCAAGGCTTGTTATCACAAGTTCCGGTCCGACAACCTTACACTACTTCCTATCTAACGAGAGGGCTCTACACGTCTTCATCGTGTCTTCTAGGAGAAACTTCTTCGAGTCTCACCACTTCAAATTTTACTAGCTTGGATGTCGTGTTCTTTTCATATCACTAGCGTGGCGCTTGTATACACCAATTTTCTTACAAATGGACATATCTAACGGTTAGAAAAAGTTACTGAATCTATATTTACTTATCCGTAGGACAAGTGATGCAATCTGCAGCTGTCACTTTTGATAGATATTAATAATAATAATAATATTTAGCACCACGTCTTACTACCCGTTCGGGTTATACGCTTTAAGTAATAATTACGCTAATGGATTAGGAATTGGGAAGGTTTAATCAGAGGAAGTGAACCCGCGTTTGCGTGGAGGGAGAGAGTAAAACCATTTATGAAAAACCACTCCCAGTTCACCCGACCGAGATTCTAACCTCGATCTCCCCGTCCTCAGCAGTAGAGCTCAACATGACAAGCGCGTTAGCCAACTTCACCACCGAGGCGGGTTTGATAGATATTACAATATATACAAAAAAAATAACTGTTATCAATGTTGAGCGCAAATAGGCTTAACCATACTTGTATTTTCAAAAAGGGCTTCAAATGTTCATTCATAATAAAATTCCCTATAGACGATGCATTCACGTACAGTACATAGTTAATATATTGCAGTATACACTCGTATTTAAACTAAATTTTAATCTCACAAAATTTTCCAAATTGTGGTCTTACTAACCATCCAGGCTATCTCCATTTAATTCCACTAATGGGCTAGGAACAATGACGATAGAAACTAATAGGAAAACTACACAAAGCTTTTATTTATCACTTCGGTTTACTGCTTTTTAAGGTTGTATGCATTTATGATAATTACTCTAATAAAGTGGGAAAAGTAAGGAAGATTTTTTGAGGTAATTTATCAAAATTTGCATGGTAGAAGAGTGGAAAACCATTTAGGCATAGCCACCCTCAATAGACCCGATCAGGATTTGAGCCCCGATCTCCCCGTCTTCAGCAGGCCAGTCTGACACGAGAGTAACGCCTTAGATCAGTGATTCCAGACCTTTTTCAGCTTACCCCCCACTTGGTAAATCTTCTAATTCCTACGCTCCCCCCCCTCCTTTTTTAGTATGATTATAAAAAGTCTTTAAGAAATTGCTTTCTAGTCATTTCTTTATTTTCTATAAAACGAAATGTAACACTGGCAGCAAATTGATACAAAATAAATGACTGAAAATGAGTGTGGCACTGTTTTGTTTCCATCAGTTCTTTAACAGCGAAAATCGCTTTCCACTTCAAGTCGACAACGCTGTTTATTTTTCATGGAATTTGTAGTTGAAAATTGAGGGGTGTTGCACGTGGGCGCAATGGTATATCAGTAGAAGGGCATAAAGGAGAATAAAGTGAATCCAAGGCTTGCAGGCTTGGAAAATAAACATGTGCATGCTTACGAGTATCTTACTCTTTATTGATCATCTCATTTCCTACAAACGGTAGGCAGTGTTGCCAACACCACGAGAAAAATTATCTTCTGGAAAAGTGATTGAAATAAGAAATGTTTTTAATTATTATCTGATGCTAAACATCATTCCCGAATTGGTCCACGTCCCCCGCTGGAATTACTTCAAGCTCCCGTGGGGGAAGAGTGTCTCCTCCCCTCCCCCCTCGGATTGGGAACCATAGCCTTAGACCAATTGGCCACTGAATTGGGTTACAAAAAGAAGATCGTGAAGCTAGAATTAAAAACCATTTCGAAGAAAACACCTTTCTTTTCATTCGGCGTGGACTATAAACCCGATCCTTGCATCACTAGCAAATTAGATCAAACGGAATTAACGCCTTAGACAACCGGACCATTGATACTAGTTAATTTGTAATCAATATAAATATCAACTAAAAATACAGAAATTAGCAAATGGAGGAGGTACCTATTTAAATTTTGATATACTTTGAACATTTATTTTCTGGTCAGCAGTATGTAAGTTATAGCTTGGGAACGGATTTTTCCCTAAATGCGTTTTTTTATTCCTATGTTTTGAAAAGTAGGTTTTTGAGGTAAACGTTTATTCTCGATGATTTCTAAGATAGTTTGATAACTTTTATAATGCCTATAAATGCTTATTTCGGTGTTTAGTGCCTATTTTACTAATGGGAGCATTAAAGTGACTTTTCTCTCTCTCTCTCCCCCCTCACATCCTCTTTTTTATTTCTAAATACTTGTGGCCCCCTCCTTCATTCCTTAGGCTACTCCACGTGGATAGTTATGATAGGTAGGAAAACCCCATGTGTCCAGTGGTCTGATAGGTTCGGACTGGTCAGTCCAGCAACAACGATTTTCTTCTAGCGCCCAACAGTGTCAGTTAATTCAGTGGTTGTGTATATTACGCTGTTGTTAGATGTGCATAACAGTTCATTAATATTTCTTTGTATTGGACTCAGTGTAAATTATTAAACTAGTAGAAAATTCCTAAAGAGAAATCGTGTAAAAGTGTGTTATTCAAATAGTGGATTGGTGGTGATAGGAATTTCACAACGGCAGCAAAATAATTTTTGTTAGACATGTTCTAAAGAGGTAAGTAACCTTTTCAAAAGGGGAAAGAAAATTATTAATTTTGAAAGTCAAGGTTTTTATTAAATATTTTGGCTACAGTTTAAAAGTAGACCACGATTATTTGCTATCGATCAAACTAGGTTTCATTTATTATTGAAGGATTTCAACGACAAAGTGGAAATATTTGCTAAGGCATAGCATAACTATCTTACAAAAGAAAAAACTTAGTTCTCTTGTTAGGTGATGCTTTGTTAATTTTTAGAATTCACATATATTATTGGATGAAAATTTCTATATATAATATTTAGGTAAAATGCGAGAAGAAATATCACCTGGAACAACACAAAAATACTGCAAAGCATATGAAGAATTGCTGAAAGAAAACAGGATCAAAACAAAGTTAACGATGTATATAAAACCGAAGAGCAATTTTATACTGAACTATGCTCTGCAATTGTAGCTGCAAGTATTCCTTGGAAGAAGCTGGAGAATTCATATTTCACTGCTTTTCTCAACAAATATACCAACATAAAGATACCAGACGAATCAACTTTGAGAAATCACTACTTGCATTCAACCTAATTATCCGTAAGCTTTTACAATAGCAGTTTTTCTATCCGACATTAAAAATATTAACTAAATTGTATTGATTTAAACTATTTGCAATTAATATTCTTTTTATTTAGTTTAAGACCATTAAGAAGATCCGAGAAGATATTGGATAATCATACTTCTGATCTATTGTTGATGAAACCACTGGCATATATAAAAAGAAATGTTGATAATCTTCCTGGAGCAATCACAGTTTTAGAGGCGAGGGATTTCCCTCTTATGAAAGCAATGAAGATAATGCGGGCTCAGTTGGCACAACCATCGTCGACAAATTTAACAGAGTATTGTCGCGAAACCCTGAGAGGAAAGTGATGGCAATTATTGCAGACATCTTGGAAGGACACACTACATCACTCCCAGAAGTCAAGCTTGACTCACTGAGATATCTAGTCTGATGTTTTGCCCAATGACTTCGTGTGAAGTCGAGAAATGTTTCTCACACTATAAAAACATTTTGTTACACAACAGAACAAAATTTACACCTGAAAATCTTTAAAAGTATTTGGTAATTAACTCTAGTAGTAATTAATTTGTGTTTATGGAAAGTGTATGCTGGATTTTAAGAGTGAATAATAAAAAATGTTGAGTGTTTTGGTTCCATTTTTTGCATTACTATGCCTACTTATGTGCCTATTTTTTTCTTTTTAATGCCTATTTACTGCCTATTTTACTTTATAATGCCTATTTATGTGTCTATTTTTTAAATTTTTAGTGCCAATTTGCCTGCCTTATTTAAAAATTTTAGTGCCTGTAAATCCTCCCCCTAGTTATAACACAACAAAATGATTAACATTTTGCATATAAAGTTAAACTTTAGCCGTCGTGAATTTGGTTTATAATGCTGTCAACAATCCAATAATAAGGATATGGGACTAACCACACAAGATAAGAAAGATTTATTTTTGTGTCTCATAATTTTATTAATTCACAAACTAAATCTCTCTTAACTTTATATTTTTTTATATTTGGAATAAGGTATAGGAAAGGTTGATAGAAACAATAAAAAAGGACGAACACAATATGGCTTTTACAATGAAAAGAAGAACACAATTCACAACGTACATTCCTTCCATTGAACAAATAGGTAATGGTTGCCTCTAAAAGAAACTCGATCGTCACTGCCCAATCCCCCGACCTAGGTTTCATTCTATCGGAACTCATCAGGGAGAAGTGTGAAACGCGCAACGCAACTTCCTAAAAAAGAAACCAAAAAACACAAAAGGGAGAAAATAGAGAATTGTAAAGAATGAAAGGATACATAGAAAAGGCATAACATGTAAAAGGTATAACATATAGGACAAATACAGGAAAAGGACATTGGATGCGAATATATAATATATCTCTATAAGGAAAACCTCTTTTCGCTTTATAAGGTTATTGAATTATATTTGGAAGAGGTATAGGAAAGTTGTATAGAAACATAATATAAAAGCGAAGAACACAATACGACTTTTGCAATGAAAAGAAGAATACATTTCACACTTTACATTGCTGTAATTGGACAAAGAGATAATGTTTTAAACACCTGAATAAAATTGACTATGAACATAACAAACATGCTATTTTTGTTGAAAGCTACCACAAATATTTAGCCTAGTATCAACCTCTAATATAAATACTATTCTTACTACCAGTAATGTTTTTATTTAACAATTCTATTTTAATTATGTCTACATACATCATCAATGAAATTTAGATGAAGACACGGTGGACAAAATAACTGAAAGAAGTATTCCCTTTATTTATTTTTGAAATTTTCTTAAACCTCTTAAGGGTTAGTAATTTCAATTTTCTTAAATGTTACATGTCTTTTATTACTTTTTAAGCTGTATAAACATTTTAATTTGGTTTTGACTATTTACTTTTACAATATTAACGACCACTTTCTGTTTATGAATCCAACTGTGAGTTGTACTTAGTTTTAATATATATGTGTTAATTTGGTTCATTTATTTATTGTAATTACATAAATATATGTATATATGATATATGCATACATATATACGTGTATGTATTATGTATATATGATAAATATGTATATATATTTACATATGTATGCATATATATGTATAGGGGTCTAGATGTATCCGTATATAAATATACATGATTATTGGCATATACATACACATATATCGGTATATTTATACATATAAGTAAATATATCTAGAGGAGAAGGTGGTATTATATAACCTAATTTTCATTATAGTGAATTGTAAATAAGGTATCATAACTACGCCAAAATTTTTGTGATAAGAGTACTGGTAGCTATTAAACTAAATGGTCCTAATTGGATTTTTTGATAGCATAACTATAAGTATGGTTTTTGAAGGCTTTTGTAAAAAAAAGTCAAAAAGTAGTTTTTGGGAAACCGGGTGGTGATATGGAACCCCACTGTATGTTTTCAAAAAAATGCTTTAATGTATCCAAAAACAAATAGAAATGTACAAAAAAGTTGATCAATTACAAAATCATTTACTCCCATGTATTTCATCGATAAAATGCTTTAATAATAAAAAATATATAAATGAACAGTGAATAAGCTAGCTATTTACAAAAATCAAAAATGTAATGCTCCTTTTCAACATCAGCGCAATCTTTGTGTGCCCACATAGCGCACATTAGGTATTGCACCCACACCTCCCCATGAGTATCTTCTGCAAACAACCCATCACAAAACAGACAAGCAATGTCATCTTTTGAAGGGGGTATCTCCTTGTCAGGCAAGTCGAAGTGAGAGTCAACAGATGAGGGTATGTTACTCGAGTAATCATCACTTGAACTGCTGCTGACGCGTTGTCGCTTTGCCGTTTTTCCTCTTGTTGTTCTTTTGACACCGGAAGTTCAAGACTGATCTATTTGCACAAAAATGGATTTTGCTCCTCTTCCACTTCCCCTGCCAAGAATACAAATTTGTCCCTTGTTTGGTGGTTTCTTGATTGTAGGTTTTGCCATAGACGCCTCCAAATATATCTTGTAGGGAGATCCTGTAATCACGTTACCAATGGTCCCTGGTGGAGCACCTCTCATCAATTGGTCGGACATATTTTTCCGAGGAAATATTATCATTGGAGGCAGAAAATATCCCCCAGCACTCATAGCACAAATCACTGTTACCAGTGATCCACGTTCAGCTGCAGTCAAAGCTGTCGCTCTTCTTTTAACCCAATAACTTGTGGCACTTCGGACTGCACGACACTGAGCCACATTTCGTCAACATTCCAGATCCTGTCAGCCTCGTATCTGTGTTTCTCGTACTCTGATTCTAGGAGGTCAAAAAATTGCAGAACCATCTCTTTGGTGAAGCCTTCTGCGCGGGCGTATGACGTTCTTGTGGGTCTTCTTAGATACAAATGGTAGTTATGGCGGCTAAAAAATGGCAGAACCATATCTTTGGTGAAGCCTTCTGCGCGGGCGTATGACGTTCTTGTGGGTCTTCTTAGAGACAGATGGTAATTATGGTGGCTCAAAAAGTGATCTAGCCAAGATCTTACTGCAAACCCCTCTTTAAACTGGTTCGGAATGTTGTTACGCACAGCTAGCTGGAACGCCATTCTCCTCAAATCCGGTCTTGTGAGTCAATAAAATATAGCCGCCATCAACAATATATATTCCACCAGCTCTTTTTCGATATTCTCAGGAAGAATTGCCTTTCTAACTATTGTTTTTTTTTCACAAATTGCTCCAGATGATTGTCTGCTTGCAAAGAGAAAGTTTGCAAAGTAGTTTTTGGCACCTCATAAATTTTTTCCGCTTCTTTCAGCCCCATTTTATTGTCCCGTACCATACTCACTGCCTCTGCCATTTTTCCCTGGCTGCATGTTTGTCTCTTGGGGTTTTTATTTGGCCTGTTCAGCTTGGCTCTAGGCATCAGAATTTTTTTTAAAAAAATCTGATTGAAAGAACACTTTTATCTATATAGAACAGTTTTTTTAACCAAAATAACTTCAAAATTTAGCTAGATCTACTTATCTATAGTGTTAGGTATCTATTTATATTTTTTTCATTCATATATCACATACTTTTTAAAAAAATATTCCATGGTTTGAATTTTTCGGTAATACGGAACCCCAAAGGAGTTGGGTTCCATATTAAAAGCACCAATGTGGTCCGTATTTCACGCATCACCATCTTGGATTAACTTAATTTCTGTCAACACCAACTTTTAAAACGAGAACATCAGACAGATTAACATGTACCCCTAAATCTCTAGAACGGGCCTCATGCACCCGTTAACCTACAACTACATGATTTATATTTTAGAAATAATTACATTCACTTACTATTCAAAAGTTTGGAATTGCGAAAAATAAAAACATCCAGTTTCACTAAGTGCAGCCGCATAACTGAAGTGGGAGGTGTCTTCCCCTTGCTATAGATGGCCGCCTAGTGCAATTCAGCTACAATCTGCTAGAGTTCGCCTCTATTATCAATGGAGGTATTCCATAATACCACCTTCTCCTCTGCACATATACACATTATATATAGATATAAAAGTATAATCTAATTTAGTTTAAATTAAACATCTGAACGTTTTAATCAGTAAACTAAGATAATTAATATTTGTGTTAAACTATATGTAAGGATAGTAGTAAAATTAAAGTGAGATAATTTTTAAGTAGTGATTTAAATTTAGAAGGATTATATATTATATGTACAGTACATTCAAATTATTATTAATTGAATGCTTGTAGGTATTAAATAATATATATAAAACGTTATGTATACCTATATGGATACATCTATAGATATATTTGTATACAAATGTATGTATATAAAATATTGTTTCATATTTACAAATAAATTATCGATTCATATATAGTAAATATTGTTTCATAGCTAGCCAAAGAAATTAATACATAATTTTATATGGACTTAGCGTTCTTAAACAAGGTTCACAAGTTTTTTGTTTTTTTTAGAATACAAATTAATTTACGTGTATTTTTAGGTCTCACTCTGTTTTTGCTGACGTTATTTGAAATAAATTGAAAACAGAATAATGAAGTAAACCAGACATGTTTCAGTTAATCAGCAGATCAATGTTTTAACAACATTATTTTGTATGGGTGATAGAATAGAAATATCACTGCATTAGTGTGAAGGGTAAAATAAATAGCATCACTGTACAACAAACAATATATCTCATAAATCAGGAATATATTTAACGAATTTGTTATTTAATCTGTGTAGATATATCTGTTATTATTCTACTGCACGTGGTTAATTCCACCATACAGAATTAACCATCCCCTTACCACTATAATAATTCTTATATTTTAACTGAAGTATTATATTGTATTTGTAATTGTATATATTTCAACTAAAAGCATACACATGTATTATGATTTATTTCAAAATAAATGGTATCTAAAAATATGTTTAAATTTTAGTGGTTAAAGTAACTTGAGTGAAGTTACAAACTAGGTATATGTTTGGATAAGAATTCTATTGAATAAACTCTCACGAATAGTAACGAATAGTAAAAAGTGATTATTAATAGCATCTAACAAGTCATATTCCTATCAAAGACATTTAATTTTTTATTTATGCTTACTAATCCCAAAATTAGACTGCCATAGGAGTTCCCAATTATTTTTCTTATTAAAGTACCATCAACATTATTGTCACTAATAAAGCACCAGCATAGTACAAAAACTAGGGCCAAATCTGAGATTTTAACATAAAAGGCCTTGTTTGAGTCAAATATATATTATAAACTTTAATTCACCAACAATTCCTATTTATAAATTTAGGTCAACTTTTTGTGTGTTGAATTTTTGTATTTGTGACCTGAGTAAATTAGCTATAACAGTTTTAATCAGATCCATGAATTTATAACATGCTTAGGTTCAGTTAAATTTTACGGATGAGTGCGCCAACAAACCAATAGATATTCAAAAAAACACTTAATTGAGTTGATCCCCTTGGTTAAAATTACATTTTCAAAAACCAGTACATAGAACCGCAGAGAAGAGAAATTGGGGTTGATAATTTAGAGATTACTTCACGTAATATATCATTAGACAGGGTTAATGCGTTTAAATATTTAAGAACTGTTTTAACTAGCCATAAAAATATTATATTGTAAATTAGCAAAAGAATACAGTCAGAAAGTGTATACTACTAATATTTAGTAAGTTATTGACATCTTGCTTGCTGTCAAGAAAAGTAAAGCTCAGAATGTAAATGACAGTAATTTTACTGGTTGTCCTTTTTGGGTGTGAAACGTCTCTTGTCCTATATAGCGAAAATAAATTGGGAGTCTTCGAAAACAATGTGCTTGGGAAGTAATTTAATTCAAAAATATATGAGGTTATTATAGAGTGGAGTAGCTTACATACTGATTAGTTACATAACCTGTACTCATCACAATAATTTAGGATGTAATGAATTGGACTCAATAGAACTTGTTCAAGATAGGGATAGCGTGTAATGAGGTGGACTGGATAGAATCAGCACAAGATAGGGATAGGGAGTAATGAGGTGGACTTGATAGAGATAAGGGGTAATGAGGTGAACTGGATAGAACTATCTCAATACACAGATAGGGTGGAATGAGGTGGACTTGATAGAAATAGCTCAATATAGATATAAGGGGTAATGAGGTAAACTGAATAGAACTATCTCAATATACAGACATGGTGTAATGAGTTGTACTGGATAGAACTAGCTCAAGATAGAAATAAGAGGTAATGAAGAGGACTTGATATAACTAGCTCAAGATAGGGATAGACTGTAATTAGGGGGGGCTGGATAGAACTAAAATATAGATATAGGGTATAATGAGGGGGACCGGATAGAACCAGCTCAAAACAAGGATAAGGGATAGTGAGGTGGACTGGATAGAACTATCTCAAGATAGAAATAGGGGGTTATAAGGTATACTGAATAGAACCTGATAGAGATAAGGATAGAGTGTAATGAGGTGGAATGTATAGAAATAGCTCAAGATATAGAAAGGGTGTAGTGAGGTGGACTGGATAGAACTAGTTCAAGACATGGTGTATTTAGGTGGACTGTATAGAGCTATCTCAAGATAAGGATAGACTGTAATGAGGGGGAATGGATAGAACTACAAGAGAGATATAAGCTATAATGAGGGGTACCGGGTAAAACCAGCTTAAGATAAGAATAAGAGGTTATGAGGTGGACTGTATAGAACTAGATCAAGATAGAAATAGGGGGTAGTAAGATATACTGCATAGAACTAGCTAGAGATAGGGAAAGGGTGTAATGAGGGGGATGTAATTGAACTATCATAGGCTGTAATGAGGGGGATAGTACAGATATAGAGTAAGGTAGGGATAGGTGGCACAGTTTTTTAAGTACGGTAATGAATTTTCAGGTTACTAATGCCAAAGAGTAAGTAAGTAAATACAAAGAAATTAAAATAAATGTTACGTAACTCCGCACGGACTTTCTCGCTCCATTGTTTAAATATGGAGATATTTACTCAAAACTCGTAATATATGTTAAACGAAACTAATATACACTAGTATACTCAAACACAAATTGCGCTATACTTACGTAAAAGATTTTTGACTCCCTGTTTTAAATTTTATAATTTTATTTTTAAAGAATTATAGTCCTCATGTGTATATTTAGATCAATAAAAAAGATCGATATTGGGTCCACATGGGTCAACAATTCGTGTTAAAATTTTGACTTCCAGTAAAATTTTCGTGATTCTATTAGGGTTTGCACATCTTATGGTTATCTCATTGCTAATAAATTCTCATTTATAAATGTTGACCAACGAAAAAGGTAAATATTGGCCATTGAGTCTAAAAAGTTAAAGATAAATCATTACAGTACAAACATTTTCTTTAAGAAGTTAAAGAAAAATAAACATCAACTTTTTTTAGAAACTTACTTACTCTATTATGTGGCATTAGATAATTACTAATTTAAAACTTAAATAGTATCTCTCAGAAATAATCTCGGTGCAACTAAAGCTCACAAAATGGTATTAATATATTGGCCAATATCTCAAAAATTATTGCTTTTATAAACATATATTTCAAATAAAAGGTTTTATTTTTAATAGTACTACAATTTTGCAACTATAAGTTATTTAGTATTTCAAATAGTTACGGAGATGTGAGAATTTCCGCTTCTGTTAAGTACCCTAAGCTCATTCTCATTGGATAATTAAAATACCAGTTTTGTTTATAATATTTATTAATCAAAGCATAGATACGAATCTTAATCAAAGTCGTTAGAGCCGATTTTGAGAAAAAAAAATTTTGCTCTTTTCACCCTTCATTAAACAACCCTTCAATTTTAGTGTTATACAGACACACAGACAAATGGCATTGCAAAAAACACATTTTAGAGTTCGAGGGGTCATGAAACGTCAACATCCATCAACAGTTTGGGTTAGACCTTTTTGACGCTCGCAATACTTCACTTTTAGTTCTCGAAAAGTTAAAAAATACAAATGTTTTCGTAAAGCTTGAAAACTATTGGTTGTATAAAAATGTATTTTAAATAAAATAATGTTATTATAATTAGACCTACATATTTGAGGAGAAAAGTATGTTAATATCTCGAACAATTATGGAGATATGATCAAAAATAATAGAATTTACGTATCGGTACGCTACCCTTAACGACATTTTGACGAAAAATTGAGAGTAACCATTTTGTTTGTAATATTGATCAATGTTTAGAAAATAAATTTAATCAAAATCATTAAAAGCAATTTTGATAAAAAATCTTTTTTTTTCCTTTAGGGTTAGATATCCAATTCCAAAAACCCCTTGGGGCAACCGTATGAAAACCCTAGATACCAAGTTCTAGCCCACTTGGTAAAATAGTTTAGGCTCTACTCCAAGGATTTTGCAAAATCTTGAGTTCGATTTTTTTGACGATCACAATACTTTCTCTACCTGTAAGATAGAGAGAAAGTAAAAATAAAGTTCGTTCACGGTAGGAGTTTACCTCTGAAAGGCCTTTCTCCCTACCAGAAATATATTATATAGTAGGATATTGGTAGGAAAAAGGACCTTTCAGATGTAAACTCCTACCGTGAATTAAGTATAAGGAAGATAAAGTGTTAATACCAAAGTTTTACACTACCTTGTTAATTAAAAAGAGTAAATCATCTTAAGGATATTAAATATTGGAATTAGCATAAAGCTCAAAAAAATAAACAATTATTTAGTACATTTATCTTAGCTTTAACTTGTAGTGTGATTGAATAAAATTATTATTTCTTCTTTAAGCCACCATTAATAACTTCTTCCCAGGCGTGTAGAGAATACCAGTCGTAAGAAACATAGGACTACTCACCAAACTAAATTAATTTACCCAGAAGCACTAGTCTAGGAATTATTCTTTACTCTAAAAAGAGAGGCTATAGTTCAAATCTCAACAGATTAAATTGGGAGTTTTAGGGGTATAGGTAGTATCTTAAACTTTTTCCATACTTTTTTGTTTAAATTTTAAAGTATTCCTTTCAATTTCTTTCTATTTGGGTCTGTGGTTCTCAAATGGTGTGCCATAGCACATCAGTGTGCCACGAAATTCACTAAGTGTGCCGCAAAATTATGGACGTAATATTATATTTGATAATAAATAATTGAAACTAGTTTCATTCAAAATTAATTTGAAAAGAAACACTTAGCGTTGACCAATTAATAAGATTTTTGTGATTTCATATCTCTGCAGATGCGCATGTTCAAGTCTTCCGTAGTGCTACCTACCAACCTTCACATTTAATGTGCCGCGAGGACTCACGATAAATAATGTGTGCTGTGAACAAAAAAAAATTATTTAAAACCACTGGTTTAGTTCGTATAAGATTCGGATAGCCTAATTTGGAGCGTATCGAGAGTTAAAAAATCAATCTTAAATGAGTTCAATTTAAGCAAAATATGAAGAATTCGTTTAAATTTAAAAGTATTGTTTGGGATTAATTTTTGGATTGTTACCAACAAAAGTCAAGGTTGACGGGACTGTACTATAAAATTGTTTATTTTATAAAACTCACCCAATTATTCGATAAATAAATTATTGAGTGTGTGTTTGGTCAAATTACTAGTGAGGTGAAGGGTAGAGTTGTAACCTACCAGGCCTAAGGCAGGAACAAGGGCCGGTATACACCACGAACAAATATTAAATGAAATCAATTGAAGTAAGGCTAACGTAAAATAATAACAATTTAATGAGACAAAAATTGGATTTCACAGAGAAAACCTCTTGACCTGGATGAATTGGTGGTACACACAGTCCACGTACAAGTAGACCCCTGCTAAACAACATTAGGCGCTATCACTGGTCAAACAATTATTTAGTTCTCTAACATATACGGCAACTGGTACAGTTAGCTACTGTCACAGTGACATGGGTATCTTCAAGTTTCTTTATGATAAACTGGTAAAATGACATTATGGGCATAGAAAACTAAATCCTACCATAAAAATAATATGTGCATCTTTAAGAGATAAATAATAAATACAAACTTAAGAACCTGAAATAAAATATTACCATATCAAAAGAACAAACGCTTCTAGTTATCAAGAACGGCTTTAGCAACCCAGCACATATGATGCTGCCACAAACTGTATACCTAGCATAAATTACTGCGTTGTTCAATGCTATCCCAGTTAGTCCGAACCCACACACATGACTATAAGAGTCGTACTTTAACATAACCTAAAAGCTTTAGAATCATAAGCTAACATTCTAGAAACATTTTACTACGCATACTACTTGAAACTACAAACTCAAAACATTTAGTAAATAAACTATAATTTCAACTTTGAAGCGCGCACAAAGTATTAAATTACGAAGTATACATAATAAATCAAGTAATAAACAGGCCTACCCCAGTGGCAGTGCTCGAACTAAATTGAATACATTTCCCTGAAAATAAACCATATAGCACAATAGAAAATATAAACCCTTAATACAAGATGTAGGCCATAATCAAAGTAAAGTTAATCCTTCAGATATATTTGCATAACATTATAAATTATCCCAAACATGAGAGTTATATTTCTAGCTCCCCGCTTTCGTGGCTGCGTGGTCAGACGCGCTACTCTCGCAGTAATCTAAACTGTTAATGACGAGGAGATAGAGGTTTGTATCTCAGCCGGGTGTACTGAGGGTGTTTTTTTACAAAATGGCTTTCCACGCAAATGCGGATACTCTTCCTCTAAATATAACCTTCTTGATCCCTAAAACCATTAGTGTAATTATTTCATATGTGTATAAACCTAACGGGTAGTGAAATTCTATGCTTATATATATATATCTTAAGTAAGAGGTGGGCCACTTCGACTCCCAACCATAGCAATTTTCCCTGTACTGGTCAGAACTAGTACACAAACCTCACCACGTAATAACAACCCAGGAATTTCAACGCCCTTACGGATACGTCCACTTATTTCTCTCTTGACGCTCTGAATGTATTAACGCGTCGATTAATGTACACTCCGTCGAGATTGTAAGGTAGCAACTCATTGGCTCAGCCCACGCGGTATGCTATACATCCTCACATGACTGCCGGATAGTTTGCCTAGGCTAAGCCCAAGGTCGGATTTAGAGAAAGCATTAAGTCCTTAAAATATTTCTTGCCTGTAGGGAAGGAGTGATGGGGGAGTGGTTATGTATTTTTGTGATGTCCAAATGGT